>BSBK01001418.1:2250000-2297500 GCA_027943335.1 Chamaecyparis obtusa
TGTCATCTCCACCTCAGTTTTTACCTTCTAATAAGGGTTTCTGTGTTACCAAAATACTTGTGTTATGGGACTATTATATTGTTGATTTCATGTTGTTTAATTTCACAAGTTGAATGGATGAATGATACATGCATTAGATATAAGTTATTTTGGAAGGTTAGTACTAGTTGCTGTTGTAGATTTGAAAGGTTGATGTGTTAAAGTTTTTGTGGGCACTAATTCATCCCTCCCCTCTTAGTACCCTATCTCTCCTAATTCCAATAATTGATATTAGAGCTTAGTTCTCTTATTGGACAGTTTAACCACTGAAGGGTAAAGATCTAAGTCACGGAGAGGTATAAGTTAGATAAGTATATTGAGAATCAAAAGATTCAAATGTAGATGTTTGTTGAATAGTATAAGAAAGCCAAGGAAGGACTGAAGAAATTACTGGTTGAAAGAAAGAACCTAGCTATTCTACAAAATAAGATTGGCTACCATGAAGAAGCAACTGATGATATATTTGATCATATTGGATCTAGTTCTGGAAGCATTTTTAATGGATCTGAAAGCATGATCTCTAATTTTTCTGAGAAGAATCAACATTTAACTGAATAAGTGAAAGCACTCCAAATTGGTCAAGAATCTTAGATGGTGAGAATGGTTGAAATAATGAACAATGCTAGATAGGTTGAACAAGAAAGGAATCTGGCTATTGAAGATTGAAGACAAAAAACTAAAAAACTAAAAGCTAAAGAGAGTGAGATACAAAGACTCATCGATCATCACTTTCAAGTATCTAATCAGATGATGAATGTGAATCAAGAAGTCAACCAAGTAAATGGAGAATTATCTAGAAGACTTGAAGATGTTTCTATACTCAAAGAAGAGAATGAAATAAAGACACAAAAACAACATAATGAATGATGAGGCTAGTTGAGAACAATTCCAAGAAGATTGATGATTTTATAGTTAATCAAAGAAGATTTGGGAGTAGAGCTGGGATAGGCTATACTAGCCAAGGAGAATCATCACAACAAGCTGAACAGGTCAACGACAATCAAAATCAAAGACCTAAAGTGTTGACATATTATCACTATGGCAAACTGGGACATACATCTAATGTATGTAGAAGCAAAGCTCAAGGTAAACCTCTTGTCACTCCTAAGTTCAATGGTTATTTCTATTATTGTGGTAAGTGTGGTCACCAAGCTTATGAGTGTAGAGCTAAACAAAATGATATTGCTAACAATACTATTGTGGAGAAAATATACTATACTTGTAATAAACATGGACACACTGCACGAGAGTGTAAGGCTAAGATGAAGAAAGTATGGGCTCCTAAGTAGAAGACACAAAACAAGCTGTATCAACCGAAGAGACAAGGTAATTCTTATGTTTGGGATTATAACACATGGGCTAACTATGTTGCATGTGGTAGATATGGGCACATTGCAATGAATTGTAATAGGAAAAGATGGGCTAAATAATCAAGAAGTTGGACAGGCACTGGAATGACATGTATGCATTGTCATAATGTCGATCATTTAAGCAAGGACTACAGAGACCGAGCACTAGAAGGTCATGTATTTGAGTGTGGAAACACTATTGTAGATATCATGAGAATAAGGAATAGCATGTGGAAGAAGGCATCTAATGAGAATGCAAAGTCAAGTAATGCTATCAGTGAAACCTCATCCATTGGATTGGGTGACATCGGTACCTCCACTTAAGGAGATATAGGTATGTATGGGACTGACATTTCAAAATGATCACATTTTACATACAGTTCCCTATATATGTTGTGCAAATACCAAATCTACATGAATGAAGATGCATTATGGTTTATATGTTTTGAGCTAACAAAGTTATATAGTCGGTAAAAGTGAGACCGAGTGTTGGTTACCCATTGGTAATCACTATTCAAGGTTAACTGAATAAAAGTATCAACACAAGAAAAGAAGTCTTGTGATAACCAAGCTGAGGAAAGATTGTAGCTGTCACCGAGTTGATAGTTGTCATGAACTAGAAAGTAGGTTAAGCATTTATTGCATAAAGTTTTGAGCGGGAATATCAAAAACTCTATAAATACGTAGAATACAGAGTTCATTTTTCACATTGTGATTTCGGAGAGATAAGATTTAACAGAGCAAGTTCAAGAAAGAATATTTCATGCAAATTCAAGTAGTTGTAGATCAAACTGAGCACACTCTTCGATACATTTTGAGTAAGTTGAAACCCTACCGAGCACATTTCTTGTACTTATCAGAAAACCTAGTTTGTTGAAATGGCATCTACTGTGAGTTCATCTAAGGTTATGGATGAAGTTAATTTAATAGTGTCAGCAAGTTACAAGGAACCACCTTATAAGTTACACCCTGAAGTTGCCTCAAAAATTGATTTAGCAAGCTCTTTTTCAAGCATACCACTTAGGGTTTTGTTGACAGAAGATATACGATCATACATACACTGTAAAATTTGGGAAATTGATGATTTCAAAATGTATGTTGCATATTAGGAACTTTGTAATGAGAAAATGGAACTAAAACTCGAGCACAAATTGGTTGAGACACTTGGTCTTACTCATGCCTTAGATTTCCTGAAAGATATGAAGAATGAATGGATTAGGGTTGTGTTGAGCCGCTATCATGAGGGCACATTCTAGCTAGATAGACTGATCAAGGTCACAAAAAGAATGATTAGTAGGGTTACTGGTTACCCTACTACCGATAAAGCCAAAGCATTCTGAAGCTCATCTTGAGCTGATGTTGAAAAGAATATTGGTGCAACATGGGATAGAAGAGCATTGAAAGTTTCAACAATTGTGGATCCTGAAGTTAAGTTTGCAACACATGTAATTGGGTGCAAGATATATCTATCAAGCAGGTTAAATAGCATACCCTGTAGCGCAATTGACATGGCACACAAATTAATAAAGAAGGGTCATCAAATTGACCTAGCCGAGCTACTACTGAGACAGGTTGATGAAAACATGAAGACAATCAAGGCACAAAAGTCCAACACCTGTAAGTTTGGATCACTCCTAGTATGCTTATTTTTCTATCTCCAGAAATTATTTCCCTCTGTCGGTCACACTAACTGGATAGATGATACACCGATCACTTCACAAATATTTGATATTATGAAAGGTCTGGGAGATAAAGCTGAAAATGTAATAAATAGTTATTTTGAAGATTTTAAAGTGAAGATGAGTTTAAGAAGTAGAATTCTTGATGAATTGGTTGATAAATATGCGATGGATATTTGTTTCTTAGTGAACATCGACCACACTATGATAAAATTTGTAGAACCAAGGACAAAGTGGCTAGCACATATGGGCTATGAAATGGATTATGATTTCAATTTGAAATCCATTAAGGCATTGCTTGCATTACCGAAGGACCCTAAGGATTCAAGGTTTGGAACCTTTGAGGAAGCTAAGTCAAGAATAAAAACTAATCTGGTCATCGGTAAAATGACAAGAAAATCAAAGAAAATGAAGAAAGTTCTAACTAAGAACTTTGGAGATGGATTAGACTCATATGAGGAGTCACTGGTTGAACCTTCAAAAAAAGGTCAGTTGATGTTGGTTGACAAACCATATGACAGTGAGGAGACTGAATCTAAAAAAGAACAAGAAGCTACACCAGTTCCTCCCACTAAAACTCTAAGGAAGAGGCAGTTGCCAGTGCAAATAGGTGCATGCAGAAGGTCAACAACTATAGCTTCACCATTGAAGAAGAAGGTAGCTGAGAAGGTAATAAAATGAAAGGCTACTACACCAAAAAATACATATGCAAAGAAAGGACCCAAAGTTGTAGTAGAGGCACCAAAGAAAAGGAGAAAATTGATAAGAAAGAAAGAAGACCTTGAGGATGATGAAGATGATAACAATTAATTCAAGGTTTTCAGTAATAAGAATAGGTCAATTGATGAAATTGCTGAAGATATAATTGAAAATGGGAATCTTCCAGATCCAGAAATCAGTAAGTTTGACAATATGTCAAATGAAGACCAAACCAAAATTGAGGAAGCCATCATCCAGATGATGATCCGCTTCAAATGAGTTGCACTAGAGTTTGCGTTATTGCTACCTAATACATTAGAGGACCAAATAAATTAAAAGTGGTCATATGCCTTGGACATCGAGAAGAGGATGAGGGAACAAGCCCTTGTAGCGATTGCACTAGATTTATCTCTAGGTGAGATTAAAGAGCTTATGGACACTCATGTGTAGAGATTCAAAGTCAAGCACCGAGAAATGCAAATAATAGATGAGAACCTGGCAGATCTTGATGAGTCTTGTCAACTTATTTGGAGTTCACTTTTAGTTGTTAGAGAGCATAATGAGAAAGTTGCATTCCAAAATTTGTCTAAAAATAGAAAAAAATCAAAAGGCAAAGGTATATTCATTGAGGAGAATGTAGAAAAGAAGAATAAATAGTCAAAGGTATCACTTATCGAGGTAATTGATACAACAATTGGTCAAGAAATTAAAAATAGTTCACAAGATGCACCAAATCTAGAAGTGATTCAGATTGAGGATACAAATGACAAGGATGTACTCATTGAGGACATCAAAAATGGTGATCCTGATGACAGAGATGATGATGATGATGTGAATAATGCACAAGACAACACACTGGATGAAGCACAAGTTACCGAGTGTGCATTTCCATCACTACCGGGTGAGCTTCCTATACTTGTTGAAGCTATAGAGATTCTATCTCAGGAACAACCCAAAGGCTCTATCCCCAAGAAACCATGAGACACAACAAGGGAACCAAGCAATGAATCTCCTATAGAGACAAACAAGCTTGAAGGAAAAGAGGCTGATAAATTAGAAACTGAAGGAAACGAGGCTAGTGAAATAGAAATGAAGGCACAAGAAGAGCCTAAGACAACTAAGAACACCCCAAAAGACACCAAATCTAAGGCTCCACCTCATTCAACTAACACACAAGTTACTGAGGAGAAGAAGAAGGAAGATAGTGTGTCTACCAGGCAGAACACTCCGAGGGTAGAAGACAAAGCTATTGTCACCATTGTCAAGAATTCACCTCTTGCACCAGAAAAGAAGAAGAAGAAGAAAGGAAAAGGGCCGGTCACTCTAGATGAAGTCATTGTGATACTTGATTGTGACCCGAGGACCCTTAGCCCCAATGAATTGAGAAAATATGGGGAATTATGCACAAGGAAAGTAGCACAAGAAAAATTGAGACAAGAGAGTAAGAGAAAGGAAATACTGGAAAATATAAGAGATATCTTACAATAGGTCATCCTTGAGATACATGTAGATGAGGACACACTAATTATGGACCAACTTGCTACTCTTGCTGAAGGAATCAACACCCCAGATGTCAATGTTGACAAAAGAATTAAAGAGCGGTCAAAGTAAAAAATACAAGATAAATTAGCTGAAAGAATAAGCCAAGAAGTGGTAGTCAATAAGGTTAAGATTTCAGAGGTAATAACTAAAATTCAATCTATTACAACATTAATCTATCAACTCTTGTATAAGCTATGCACTGTTGGAACATTCACTGCAGAGATCAGTGAAAAGATTAAATAGTTTGAGAATGAAATCTCAGTCAGTGCACTAGCAGCTACAACCTAGCCACAAGCTACTGCTAAACACATACTCAGAGTTCAAGAACTTAGGTGGTTCATAGCAGATCTCAAGAAGCAAGAAGAGCGCATCACTAATCAGGTTACTGAATTATAGATAGAACTCCTTCCATACCTAAAATTTTTTGAGAAGCATATTGTCAGGGCATAATCGCTTGTTGCAACACCAGAGATTTCTATGTTGGACAACATATTTGATATGCATGCACAAGTTGGTCTTGAGCACATTGCTCTCACCAACTTGAAAGAGGAATGGGAAAACCTCTTGGAGTCACTGAAGAAAACCCATTAGCACATTTTTGACAAGTTGTAAGTATACAATTTTTTTTTTGTATTTGGCATTAATAACAAAAAGGGGGAAATCAATGTATATGCAAAATATGTACATTTTTTTCTATGTATACTACACATTACTGGAGCATGCACCGAGGGGGAGTATTTAGAAATTTTTGATATGTATATGTACATGGCGGAGGTATAAGTTTTGAGACATAAGGTCTATATACATTCAAGTTTTGATACTAATGCCAAAGGGGGAGATTGTTATCTCTATTGAGCATTAATGGTTGTCATTAGTATCAAAGGTTATCAAAGATATTGGTCAGTTACTTATATGAAGCCAGTCGGTAACTATAAGCAAAACAGGCTAGTCGGTCAAGTGTATACACTGAGCATCAGACAGTTTACCGAGCATCAACAGACACCAATACCGAGCGACAGTAAACACCGAGTAGTTTATATAGTGTTCACCGAGGATCATAGGAAATGACATAGTAATTAGGAATGGCACATTCTTCTATGCAAATGGTTACAACATATCAGAAAATATTTTACCAAGATCAAGAACAATTTATTATTGAGATACAATGAAGATCTTATGTAATAGTTTGATCTAGGTTATTTTTGTACACTGTAGATCTTAGGGTTTTGTCTAAGATTTGTAAACCTAATTTTGTATAAGTGGCATAATGTTGTATGCTATATATTTTGTATGTTACATCATTTTGGTGTGAACTAATGTATGAGAGAAGAAGCACTTGAAGTACTTGCCAACCTTCAAGATTATCAGTTGACAGAGTAGATAAGTATTCAGAGGAAATCATATTAAGCAGAATTAGAGCAGGCTAACCGAGTAGTTCAAAGTAGAGATTCATTACAGTAAAGGTGATATTTTATCAGTACTTTATTTATCTGTATCAGACAATTAAGTTGTCATTAGCAGATAGATACCTATTTCTTTCTAATCATTGTAATAGAGTTTTGTAAAACCTCTTAACAGAGTAGACTTGACAGTCTTATTGTAAATCTCTTTACCGAGTGCACACTCAAGTAGTGTTGCCAAAATCCTATAACTAGGTAGATCTAGCTAATCTAATATGTTATTCCTAACAGGGTAAGATCACCAGAAGTGATCAAAACTTGTAGCCCTAATAGGCAAACCTTTTCTATCTGCAGTAGTGAAGAATTTGTGGGTGTCATCCCCACCATAGTTTTTACCTTCTAACAAGGGTTTCTGCATTACCAAAATACTTGTGTTATGGGACTATTATATTGTTGATTTCATTTTGTTTACTTTCACAAGTTGAATGGATGAATGATACATGCATTAGATACAAGTTATTTTGGAAGGTTAGTACTGGTTGCTGTTGTAGATCTGAAAGGTTGATGTGTTAAAGTTTTTGTGGGCACTGATTCACCCTCCCCTCTCAGTACCCTATCTCTCCTAATTCCAACAAATTTGCATTTAATTCTGGTTTAATTTTTAAATTACTGGTTATTTATAATTAATGATTGTTGACTTTACACAGTCAACTTTTGATATTTGATTTAATAATATTATTTTATTTTCAAATTTAATAATCTTAAAATAATAATTAAATGGTCTCTTTAATATTTTAATATTATTTCTTGAGATTTGTCATTTCCACATTTAAAATTTAATATTTATTTCAAAATGAATATTATTATTGTTCTAACATAAAGTTAGTGATAAATTTATTAAATTTAATATGTATTATTAAAATTAAAATTTTATTATTTTAATGGATTATTTTAGGGGGAATTAATTTAAATGTCCAAGGTGAGGCTTAGGTAAATTATTCCTCCCTTAGCATTAATGTCAAATTTAATATTAATATTTTTATATGATTTTCAATCCTTTAATATGATTAAATTAAATTGATTAATAAACTTTGAAACTTTATATCTTAAGTAAAATTATAATATTTGAATATTATTATAATTTAATAAGTAATAATTTCTTAACCCTAGTTTTCAGTTGGGGTTATTACCTTGTTCTTATTTAACATTTTATTTATCTGTCGATATTCTACATTTCAATCCTAGTTGGTAACTTGGTTCCCATTAGGAACCATTAGGGTTACAATTACGATTGAATTATTCTTTGTTTTGAATTGAACCATTTTGGGTGTGTTGACCCAACCTTTGACTTTTCAATATTTTCTAAGTTTGAATTTTCACCTTGGTTTCCCTTTTATTAACTTTTGTTTTAAACCCGATTAGGGTTTCTTAGAGACCTAGTTAGGGTTTCGTATAGACTAATGCAAATAAATGATCAAGGGATGTTGGCAAGCCAGCAGATGCCATGATATCTCTTGTGAGTTAATTTGTGTTGGTTGTTGCATTTTGTTTCATGTTGAGTGTTCCTTAGTAGGTTGTCTTGTTGTTATGTGTGCTTTTAAAAAAAAATTGTTGTGTGTGTTTTGCCCTAATTTTTGGGCATGACATTTTGGTATCAGAGCCCAGTTTCAACTCTAGGAGCCTAAACCCATTGCATTTTTAACTCATCTTTATTTTTACCCTTGTGTAGGATGCCTCCAATCATGCATAACAGTCGTTGCCATGGGCGAGGTTCTAGGGTTTCTCACGTAGAAACAAAGGATGTTGAGTAGACAACAGAGGGAGTAGGTGGTGAGCAAGGACCTCCCCCTTTTCTGCCACCAAATCCCATCCATGATAAACATAATGCACTTTAGAATCTCAATGGTATCATCATGGATATAATGCCTCTAGGAGGTCAGCAAACTAATATTTAAGAGTGGAGTAGGTGCCCTCCTCCTAGAAATGTTGAGGGTCAGGCATATCTAGAGGGTGAGCTAGTTCACATGCCACAACCACCACTTGAGGTAGTGCATAGAGCACCCCGGGGTGCAAGGGATCAAATTAGGGAGCTTCTTCACCTTTAGCCACCACCTTTCATAGGATCTACAGATGGGATTGAAGCTAAGGCATGGCTCTTGAGCCTTGAGTGTTTCTTTGGGTTACATCCTTATGAGAGAAAGCTAAAGGCACACTTTGTAGTGCACATGATGAGAGGGACTGCTTCTACATGGTGGAGGTAGGAGGAGTGTAAGAATCACTTGGTCATAGATACCCTCTCATGTGAGCCCTTTCTAGAGAGGTTCAGAGCTAGATATATGTTAGAGAACTTCAAGCACCACCAGATTGATGAGTTTCATGACCTTTAGTAGAGGGATCTTATATTGGCATAGTATGAGAGAAAGTTTCTCGAGCTCCTTCCATACATTGATTATATGAAGGACGAGAAACTGCAGGTCAACCGCTTCATTAAGGGGTTGAACCACACTATTTCTGATAGAGTGCACATGGTACCTCCAGGATATATTTGATAAGCTATAGAGAGGGCCATGAAAGCCAAGGAGATCCATAATAGATCTCATGATGTATGTGATAGGTCTCAAAATCATAATCTTGATATCCCATTGGAAGGGAAATCAGAGGCATTCATTAGGATCATTTCGAGCACCTCAGCCATAACAGAAGTCAAAGTAGAGTTAGAGATAGAGGCCTCCTTAGGGACAACATGGCTCTAAGCCCAAGCAGTGGTAGTCGTAGGGTCCTCGATAGGATTAGAGATCTTAGACACAATATGCACCTCCATCTATGACTCATAAGTCTTCTAGAAGTGGTCTTAGTGGATCTAACATGATAGGTGGACAACAATAGTCCATTCCATAGGGGATTCAAATTTAGGCTTGAGTCCCTTGTTACACTTGTGGTGCTATGGGTAACATTGCTATAGATTGTTCATCAGGTCATCTAGCTGGTATTTAGAGGGTGGCAGCTTCAGAGCCTATAGTGGGAGACATGGGGAGATATCACCGAGTATTTACAGTGGTTAATAACCACCAAGCTAAGCATCAAGCCACAATTATTGAGGCCATAACTAGGATTGGAGGTAGTATTATTTCCATTCTTTTTGATTTAGGAGCAACTGATTCTTTCATTAATCCTTTTATAGTGGAGCGTTGCGGGCTAGTGGCACCTAGGAAGGATGTGAGTTCGGAGGTTTAGTTAGCCTTGGGTGCTAGGGTGTCAGTTAATTCCTTGGTGAGAGGATGTCAAATGTAGTTAGGGGACATGACCACCACAATTGACCTTCATATCATACCACTTGGATCCTATGATGTTGTTCTTGGCATGGATTGGCTTTATGCCCATAGTGCCAAGATGGATTGTTGGAAGAAAAGAGTTGAGTGTATGGATGATTTTGGTGTGTCCTCAGTGATTTTAGGGGTTCAGAGTCCCATATCTCTTCATGTGATTTTCACTATAGAGATTAAGTGGTGCATGCAAAAGGGTTTCCAGTTATTTTCCATCACTATCAGTGATAGAGGGGAGTAGGTTGAGAAGGATCCTTCCCTCAATGACCATCACTTTTTGCAGGAGTTTGGAGATGTTTTTCCTTTAGAGCTACTTGGTATGCCTCCACTTAGAGTATTGGATTTTCACATTAACCTCATGTCAAGAGTAGAGCTTGTATCTAGATCACCTTATAGGATGACTACCCACAAGCTCAATGAGCTCAAGATTCAATTGGAGGATCTCTTGGAGAAATGGCATATTCATCCTAGTGTATTACCATGGGGTGCACCTATCATCTTTTTTAAGAAGAAGGACATATCTCTTAGGTTATGCGTGGATTACCGACATTTGAATAAGGTGACCATTAAGTATCAGTATCTAGTTTATAGGATTGATGATTTGTTTGATCATCTTTAGGGTGGCTGTGTATTCTCTAAGATTGATTTGAAGTCAATGTACCATTAGATAAGGATTATGGAGAGTGATATCCACAAGACTGCATTCCATACATGTTATAACAACTATGAGTTCACCATGGTTGCTTTTGGAATCACGAATGCTCCAGCTACATTCATGAGTCTCATAAATGGAGTATTCTACTCATTCTAAGATAGACTTGTGGTGGAGTTCTTGGATGATATTTTGATCTACTCTCGAGATGGGTAGGAGAATGAGGAGCACTTGAGATAGGTTTTGCAGTGCTTGAGGGATAATCAATTTTTTGATAGTTTGTCAAAGTTTTCTTTCTCCAAGTCAGAGGTTCACTATCTTGGCCATGTGATATCAGGAGATGGGATCCCATTTGACCCATCTAATATTACAGCTATCATGGATTGGCCAACACCTACCACTATGATCGAGGTCAGTAGCTTCATGGGTCTTTGAGGCTATTATAGATGGTTTGTTGAGGGGTTTTCTAGAGTGGCACATCCTATCACTTCCCTTCAGAGAAAGGGGAAGAAGTTTGAGTGGATAAAAACATGCAAGAGAGATTTTCAGGAGCTTAGGATAGAAGTCACTAGCACACCTATTCTAGCAGTGTCAGATCCTTCACCAGAGTTTTTGGTTTGCATAGATGCATCATTAGATGGGATTGGAGAAGTCCTTATGTAGGGTGGTAGAGCTATTTCTTATGAGTCTAGGAAACTCAAGACTCATAAGCTTAACTACCCTACCCATGACCTTGAGCTTGTAGTAGTGGTGCATGCTTTGGTGAGATGGCGACATTTCCTTTTGGGACATTGATTCAAGCTTCACTTAGATCATCAGAGCTTGCAGTACATATTTACTTAGTTGAATATTAATGCTTGACATAGGAGGTGGATGGAGTTACTTTGAGAGTATAACTTTGATGTTCATTACATCAAGGGTAAGGAGAACATGGTTGTAGATTCCTTGAGTAGGAGATGTCATGAGCTTTTAGCTATGACTTCTAGCACATATTTGAGAGGGCATATTTTGCAGCACTTTCCTAAGGATGGATTTTATTCAAAGGTTTGTTAGATGGTTTAGGATTAGAGACCCCTTGAGGGAAAGTTATTAGTTTATATCATAGAGATTGATGGTCTTCTTTATCATAGGGGATGCATTTATGTACCTTCTTCTAGTGGGTTGCGTGACTTACTTGTTCTTGATTCTCATAGAGCACCCTATGCAGTGCACCCCAGAATCAAGAAGTTAAATGTATATTTGAGACAACTTTTCCATTGGTCAGGTATGAGGTTGCACATTGTTGAGAATGTGTCTTGATGCTTGGAGTGTCAAAGAGTTAAGGTGGAGCATCGCCATCCTGGTGGGCTTCTTCAGCCACATGAGTTACTCGAGTGGAAGTGAGACATTATATCCATGGACTTTATTGTTGGTCTTCCTATGTCATCTCATCACCACAATGCTATTATAATGAGAGTGGATAGGTTGACCAAGGTAGCCCACTTCTCACTCATTCATACTACTTTTACATCTCCTATAGTGGCACAAGTATTCTTGCGAGATATCATTAGACTAAATGGTGTTCCTCGTGAGATTATATCTAACAAATATTCTCTCTTTACTTCTTCCTTTTGGAGAGAGTTACAAACATCTTTGGGTACTGGGCTCAATTTCAGTACAAATTATCATCCTAAGACAGATGGTCAGATTGAGAGAGTCAACCAGGTGTTTGAGGATATGCTTCACATTTATGTGATGGATCATCAGAGTATATGGGATGAGTTTTTCTATTTGGTGGAGTTTTCCTATAATAACAAGCATCATTAATCTTTGGGTATGCCACCTTATCAAGATTTGTATGGTAGATCTTGTAGGACACCTTTGAGTTGGGATAGGATTGAGGATATAGTAGCTATTGGGTCACGGTTGGTCAAAGAGATGGAGCAACAGGTAGACCCGATAAGGCAATGTCTTAGAGAGGCTTAGGATATGCAGATGAAGTATGTAGATGTGAAGAGGACTGATTGTGTTTACATGGTTGGTGATAGAGTCTTCTTGTGAGTGTGACCACATAAGAGCCCACTAGTACATTTGAGACCTTTTTCTAATAGTAGGTCATCAAAATTGGGATGGTGTACCATCGACATTATGACACCACCCACTGTCACAATTTTATAGTCGAAAAAAATGATGACTACAATGGGTGTCATAATTACGATGACTATAGTCATCACAAAAAGGGGGTTTCAAAAAAGTGAATACATCATTGTGTCTATTTGTAGCCATCCCAATTTTGATGGGTAGACCTCGGACATAGTTTACTAATAGAAATGTTGTACATGTGATGGTGAAACGTCCTAATGTTTTGATGGATAACCGTTGTTGGTAGATTGTTTACTGATGGAAATGTCACGCATGTGATGGTTTTTCATCAAAATTTTTTGGTAGATTGTCGTCACTTTTATAGTGATGTCATAATTGTGACAAAATTCATAATTTTTTTTAAAATATATATATTTATTGATCAAGTTTGTACTGATTTAGAATGGTGTTCTTGTAGATCTGGTTCCAGCTGGTTGTATTGCTTTCAGATCTTGATTGACTTGCAAGGTGGTTTGGTGAGTTGAGGTCTTTTATTCATGCTCATGATTTGGTTATGGCATTCAGAGATGACTTTGCAGTAGATTTGGTAGATGACAAGAAGCTAGTGTGGTGATCAGAGATGCATTCTTCCTGATGTGTTCATGGGATATATGCAAACCAAATTGCATTCAGATCTAATTCAAGAGACTTCTTGACTTCTTTGGTCTGAATAAGATGTGCTTTGCTCCTATGGAGTGTAGCAATGACCTGACTAGCATAACTTGCACAATGGAAATTTGTAGATCACTATGGTGTTCGTGATGACTTTAAAGAAGTCTTCTTCTTGGTGAACTAAGTTGAGAGACTTGGATTATAGAAAGTGGGTCGTTTGATGCAACTTATGAGACATTGGATGCCTATTCATAGCAGGTTCATGGTGTGGTCTGTGGTGTTTCTGTACGACTGGGTTCTTGGTGTAATACCCCAAAAATGGGCTATAGGTTCATTAACCTCCTATATCGACATATCAAATGAAATCGACATCGAAGTCCTAACCCAAGGCACATCTGAACATCATCGAATCCTAATTGATTATCTCAAATTCTACATTGGGGAATATTCCTAGTAAATATTCCTAATCATCATAATTATCTTTAATTTAATGATTATTTGGAGATAAATCCTATTTATCCTAAAGTTTGATTAATTGAATATTCTAAATATTTAATTAATTAGATTTAATATTGCCACTTAATTGTTTAATTAAATTTAATTCTATTTATTCCTAAATTGTATTATTTAATTTTGACAATAAATCCAAAATCCTATGAATAATTGATTAAATTCTTATTTAATTAAGTAAAGCAAGTTGTCAATTTTTAAATAATATTATTTTTGAATAAAAGTTTGAAAAATAATTGATTAACCCATAAATCAATTGTTTTATTTTTCAAAATCAGTTAAGTTGGAAGTAAATCACTTTATTATTAAATTAATTCATAAATAAAACATGCACAATCAGAAAAGCATGCAACTATCAATTATCAATTAAATCTAAACTCTATTTTGAGTTAAACTCTGCTTTTGCATGTTTTTGTGAATTAAATATTCTTTTATTCTTGTTAACTCAAAAATCAACCTGAGTTATCAGAGTGATTTATGGCTTTTTCCATGCACCTCCAAAGCCCTAGATTTCTATAAATTAAGGCTTCAACTCTTCATATCATATCTCATGAATTTGCAAATTCACTTTGCAGAAATCATAGTATATCAAATTTGAGGAATTTGCACAATCACGCTATCGAATTGGGGACTGAAGAATCAATCTTGCGAATTTGACTTGTGAGATTTCCATATTTTACATAGCATTGCATATCATATTAGAATTTTCATTGTTAGATTAGCATAGCATATCAATTTTCATATTATCATAGATTCATATCAATTTTTCATCTAATTGCATCTAAAATCCAAAAAAATTAGATTAATTGCATTCATCTCATATCTAGAATTGCATTCAAATCCTTCATTTAGGTGTCTTCAAGGTCACTGATCTTGGTACAATCTGAGAATTAACAATCGCATCTACTAGAAGGCAGTAAATTGCTTGGTTAGTTTAGTTTTCAATTCATTGCATGATTTTGATTATTGTTAACCTCTGATGTTTTACTAAAGTGTTATGTCTACAGATCAAGCACAAAATTCACACACACATTTCTGGCTCCCACCATGGGGCCCTAAAATGGATTTCCCTCCATTTCTATCAATTTTCTATCTTTTGAGGTTAAGGATTTCAAGGGTTTTGGTATACTCTATAGGACTTTTTTTTTTTAGCACTTTTTCTATCAAAACTGTGATTTTTAATTTTTTGTTCATACTTCTGTACATCTCTGCATGGATTCTCACGTGAGATTTTTCATCACGCCATGCAAAGTTTTGTTGGTTTCAGCACTTCCTCGCATGAGACTTAATCTTTGTCACGTGAGACTATACTTCCTCGCATGAGATTTTATCCTTCATTGTGTGAGACTTTACTTCCTTGTGCGGGACCATATCCTGACTCATGTGAGATTTTGCTACAGACACACAGGATTTGCAAATTTGTACTTTTAGATTATTGATTTCTAATGCTCACTATTTGCTATTGATTTGTCTTGCTTTTGTACTTTCGAATGTGTGCTAAATTCTAGATTGCAGAGCATCAGACCTAAGGTATTCTTCTCAAGCTGATAATATTTCAATTTGGATTAAAATAAACTCTCACGTGTCAAGCTTGTGTGACTTTTCTTGCTTTCATATCACAGACTTCATTTTGGGCTATAAAACAAACATAGAATTTTCTTTTCGCATATCTGTTACACATAGTAAATAGGCCCTATGAACACTATTCATGGCTCTTGAGAGAGTGAGTTTCCAGTGAAAATCTTCTCAATGAAGGAACCCTTGTAGGTAGGGAGGATACTGAGGGCATCTCATGTTCTACTAGATCTGTGTGTCTTTAACTTTTGATCAAGGCATTCTCTCTCCGAAGAGGTTGATAGATCATAAGGGGTTTGCTTCATAGATCTTTGTGAGATAATCTTAGTCTTAGCACACTAGATTTATTTGTCTGCTTTGTTTTGGTGAAGTGAAGAGGCTAGGGGATTATGCTCTACTTCCTTTTTGGATAGTACCAGAAACCCAGATCCTTGAATCTGATCTAGTCTCCATGTGGTATATCTTGTGAGTCACCTTTAGAGAGGGTTAACCGTAGTGGACATTCCCTTAATTGGGTCAACCACATTGACGGAACCTCAAGCGGTAATAGCCATTTTCATCATGGTAGAAACAACCACTGTATAAATGTCCTGTTGGAAGAAATCTCCACAGGTGTGGTCTCTTGTTGGGCTGTCAGATCTCCCTAGCAGATCCTGAAGATTAAGTTCTCAGACTGTGTCAAAACCCCGGTGCACCTAGATTGTAGTTTTCCCTCTTGAGATCATAAAAGTTGCAGAGTTAGACCATTACTACAAACCCTAGTGAGGCCAATTTTTCATTTTCTAGGAATATGTGCATTATTGAAAAACTTTTTGGAACATACACAAGTAGTATTTTTAGGGATTAGCGCAATAAATCACTATTGCTTGTTCATGCGCAAGGTTGCTTTTGCCCTTGTTCATTGTTTTTAGACAATTGCTTACTTCCCTTGCTTGCCATTTTATGTGCTTGATATCTTCTTGGTCGCTTAAAATGAACTGTTACACGGATCTTAAAAATTTTGCATAACAATATGATATTGAAACACTCAATAATTGCAAAATCTGAGCAAAAATCCTTTTCTAGTGAGAGAATTGAATATTCTATTAGAGAACAGCCAGCGCTGTGTCTCAAAATCTACATCTTGAAATCTGTACCTCAAAATCTATGCCAAAACTATCAAAATGTGTCCTTTTATTATGCAATATTTCAACTTTCTAAGTATTCTTTTGTGTGAGACCACATTCTCGCGTGCAGCTTGGTACTTCCTCATGCAAAATAGCATTCTCTCACGTGAGCTTGTCCTGAAATTTGCAAAATAGAGCTTATTATTGCCAGGTGGTCAATGTTCTGTCAGATCTAATTTTTGTCTAGGGTCTGTATGCCTATTTTCCTGTTGCACACTGTCTGAAACTGTATGTTTAGAGTTGAGAAATACGTCTTGGAATCTGTCAAACAAATCACTATGTCAGGAACAGAGCAGAGCCTATAATGAATCCAATCATTTTCCTAAAGTGGCCTTTTGAATCCGATTTAGTCTTCTATTTAATCAATTTGAGTCTTTATCATCTTGTGTCAAAACCTTGTCATAACTATCAATCTTCAATCAATCTTCAAAAATGACTAAGTGTTGTGATATCTTGTCCACTATCTTTTGGGCATCTACCCATACATCTAGGGCACAATATCCCTCATCCGAGTCAAATCTATACTCCAATCAAACAAACCATGACAAAGTTGTGTCATTTGATCATCTTGATTTGATTCATTCTTCAGTTGTCTTCATCTTATTCTTTTGCTTCACCCAAGGTTAATGGTGGAAACTAGAGCTTCCTCTCATAAGAAATCAGGAGAAGCGCTTAACACCGGAACTTTGTCTACTCATGTAGGTCCAACTCTTGAGCAACTCTACAATTTTGATCTTTACAAAGACGACGGTCTTGGCAACTTTCAATTAAAAATTGGTTACATTCCTCCATCATCAACTCATGGAGGCAATCAACAAACTCCTCATCAATCTATTCCAAGGAGCCCACAAACTCCTACCATGTCTCAAGCAAGGACAAACTTTGGTTCTCACATAACTCAATCTCAACATGGAGTAGATCAGGAACCCACACCTGAACAAATTGCTCGATATCAAAATGATGATGAATTTAAGAAAATGATGAAGCATTTCTTGAAAGAAGATAGAGAGGCATACTTTTTACAATTAGCTCATCAAGGAGCTAAAC
Organism: Chamaecyparis obtusa; assembly: GCA_027943335.1. NCBI lineage: Eukaryota > Viridiplantae > Streptophyta > Pinopsida > Cupressales > Cupressaceae > Chamaecyparis > Chamaecyparis obtusa. The sequence goes on from BSBK01001418.1 coordinate 2,267,715, forward strand.
TTCCTCCCAAATTTAATGTTGAAGATATCATTACACATGAGGAAGAAACTCCACTCACAGCTATCATGAAATAGATGCATGCCATGCAAGTCAAACTTAACAACCTTGAAAAAGAAAAGGAACCCAAGGAGTTCTCCATGGAGGCTCTATGTCCTTTTCCATTTGATAAAAACTTATACATGCCACCATTCCCAAAAAGAGTGGAGATGCCAAAGTATGATAAGTTTGATGGACACTTAGATTCCCAAGATCATGTCAGAGAATTTTGTACACAATCTATGGAGTTCATGCATGAACCAACCTATCTGATGCGTCTCTTCCCTCGATCTCTAGGTGGAGCGGCCATTCATTGGTTCTCTAGATTGCCTTCTACTATCAAAAATTTTGAGGAGTTGATTAAATTTTTCTATCAGCAATACTCCTACAATATCCAACATCCAGTCACCATGATTGATATCTGCAATCTCAAACAATATCGAGGGGAACCATTCCTGACATTTCTCAAGCGATGGAGGAAGAAATTCTCTCTATATGCTAGGCCTATTCCAGAAACTGAAAAATTGGAAATCTTGATCAATAATCTTGTCCCAGAGATCAACTATCCTTTACAAATGCAAGATCATACATCTTTTGATAAGATGGTAGACAATGCTATCAAAATTGAAAAAGTTCTTGTGAAAAAAGGAGAAATCACACTTCAAAAAGACAAGTATGAATCAGGATCTAGTTCTAAAGACAAGAAAAAAAATTGGAACAAGAATAAGGGCATTGTCACAGATGGTGTTGTTGATACTATCCATGCTCCATCAAAAGCACTAGCTTTCAATCTAACTATTGGTACCTAAGCCATAAAAGCTTCAGAACAAAAGGTGCCTGAATCATCTCAAAAGAAGCCAGAGTATAAAAAGTGGTCCGCTGATAATAAATGAATGTTCACTCCTCTTGGAGAATATTTAGAATCAGCTATGAGAACTCTGCTGGCCAATAACATCATCTCTTTGCCTGAGATCTAACCACCTGATTCTGAGCCTAAACCAAAATGGTGGAGAGAGAATGAATTCTATGATTTCCATCGGGGTAAAGGTCACAAAATGAATAACTGCTTATGCTTGAAACATACTATTCAAGATCTAATTGATAAGGGACATATCACCATTGATAATCATAAGATCAATAATGATCATACGGCTTTCACAGAACCATTTCTGAAACATGGTCAAGAAGTTTCATCTTCTCAACCTAATATGGGGGCAAAGGTCAATTATGCTTACCCTAGAACTAATGCTGTTATCAATATGGTTACACCTTCTCTCTTTGAACATTGCAATGTCATCACAATTGTGTGAAGAGATAGAGATCATTCTTCAGCTAACGTAGTTACTAGATCACAAGCTCAGGCACATCTGAATGGACAAATCTTAGATTCATCAAGTGTCCCTAAGATGCCCTTCAATCTTTCTTTCGCTTCCAAATAGAAGGCTATTTCTAAATCTTCCAATCCTAAAGATACAAGGCCAACATCTTATAGCATTATCCAACAACTCCAACACACCAATGCAAAAATCTCCATGTTTAAGTTGCTTCAGATATCTCCAGCTCATAGAACCATTCTAGACAAAGCTTTGCTTAGATCCAATGTTCCTGATGACCTTGATTTAGATAGGTTCTAGACTATGGTTGGATATCTTACATCTCTGCAATATATTTCCTTTTCAGAGGAAGATGACAACTCCTTGAGTCACCCACATAACTAGCCCTTGCATATAGAGGTCTTGATCCAGAACCGTAGAGTCAAACATGTGTTGATAGATGGGGGTGCTGGCCTAAACATTTGTTCTTACAACTTGGTTACACAATTGAGATTTTTAGAAATGGCTATTGATCCTAGAAAGAAAATAACTATAAAAGCCTATGATGAACAAGAAAGATCTTCTAAAGGCACCATTGTCTTACCTATTAGAGCAGGTCCGGTTATCAGAGATACTATATGTCAAGTCCTTGATCTACCTTTGGCTTACAACATTCTTCTAGGGAGACCATGGATACATGAAATGCAAGCTATTCCTTCTACATTCCACCAATGTTTGAAATTTTCTTATGAAGGAGTAGAGGTCACTATTCCAGTAGACATATCTACCACTTGCAATACATTGAAAGAAGGTGCAGATAAACTTGTGCCCAATAACAAAAAATCTTCCATTAAGTCAACAAAAGAAGCATCCACTTCTAAAATGGAAGATATTGCCAAAGACGTCCACATCAAAGAAAATAGTATGGGATAATATACTATAGAGCCAGTCTTATCTTTGACGTCTCTCCCTATTTCACCTAAGTCTTATGGACAATCTTTGAAACTATCCAAACCAGAATCTAAAGAACCCCTTGAGGTATATAAGAAGAATTTTGTAGCAGAACAAGTCTCCAAGCAAGAATTTGAAGAGGATGAAGCTGTGCTTGAATGGCTATACAAAGATGAATCTAAATCCCATGATACTCAAAATAGTAACTCAATAGTACCAAAAGATCCTTCTAAGTCATATGGCCCAGGAGACAAATTGATAGCTAAGATGGGATATCTAGGTAAAGGAACTCTAGGAATTAGAGGAGAAGGTCTTGAGGCACCTATCCCACATACTAGTAGAGCAAATAAAGACAAAGTTGGCTTAGGATTTAAAAAGAAACCCTTTCACCTCAAAGGTAATTGTTCTCATGTCATAGAGTAGATCACACCAGGAGAAGCCCTTCTTAAGAAAGAAGAAACAAAACCATCATATAGTGATTTAGACAGCTCAGAACTCATTCCCTATGAAAAATTGCCTAAAGAGATCAAAGACCTTCTTGATGCAGAAGATGATCCTATCAGAAGAATCAATGTAGTAGAAACACAAGAACCTACTATAAAGCAAGAGATAGTTGCCACACAAGAACCAGCTAATCTCGAAGCTAATCAAATAGACCAAGAAGAAGGTGGTAGTTATTCTGAGACAAATTCCCATGAGTATGAATACAAATCAGAATCAGACGGTAACCCTTCTTGGGGTATTCACCCTAACTTTAGTCATGTTCGTAGATTTCCTAGAGGTATAGATGAAGAATCTAATGAATATGAATGGGGAGTCATTCCAGAACTAGATGAGCTTATCATAGAGAAACATGTTGATGTTATTCACCAATATGCACCTCAACCCAATGTAAGTCTAGAGCGAAATGATGAACCTATCGAGTCTGATCCACCTATGGCTGAATTGCACTCCCACAATGACATTGAACCTATTCACGAATTGAATGTCTTAAGTTGTAATATCACCTTTGAACTCAAGTGTTGGGTTGGGACCATTGATGAAAGATCCATATCCGTAAACACTATCTCCCAATCTTTCCCCATTTTGACTATCCAACATCCTGAACTTCTTGATCAAACCTCCACAAATTTGAGCCATGGTATTTATACCTTCTTGAATGACTATGCCCTTGCTTGCTACCTCAATGTAGTTGAGCCTATGAGGACTTCCATTAGTGAACCAAGCGTTAGCATGATAGAGTCAAACATCAAATATCTTAGTCAAAAGAATAAAAATAAGAATAAAAAGAAAAGGAGTTCTAAGGGTGAAAACCACTCTGTGGCAGTCTCAGAACCTACAAAAGTAAAAATAAAAGATGTATCCAAAGGTGAAAACCTCTTTGAGGTGCCTAAGGATGAGATATTTGATGTCCTTCCAAGTCATTTACAGGATAGATCTCCAATTCTAATTGAGCCCACTCAATCCATCAACTTGGGAACCATAGAAGAACCACAATTGATTCATGTAGCACAATCTTTATCAGAAGAAGAGAAGCAAAAGTTTACAACATTCCTAATAGAGAAGAAGATCAAATTTGCATGGAAATATTCAGATATGCTAGGGTTGGATCCTAATCTTATAATGCATCATTTATCTATAGCTCCAAATGTCAAACCTGTCAAGCAAAAATTAAGAAAGATGCATCCTCATGTTGCACTCTTAGTAAAAGCTGAATTAGAGAAGCTCCTGAAAGCTGGATTCATTTGAGTTATTGACTATGTAGAGTGGATCTCTAATATTGTACCTTTTTCAAAACTAGATAAATCAATTAGAGTGTGCACAAACTTTAGAGATGTAGATAGAGCATGCCCTAAGGATGATTTTCCACTACCTAACATTGATATGATAGTGGACATGATTGTGGGTTTTGAGATGTACTCTTTAATGGATGGTTTTTCTAGATATAACCAAATATAAATTGCTCCAAAGGACCAAGAGAAAATTGCTTTCACATGTGCATGGGGCACCTTCTGTTGGAATGTTATGCCATTTGGGCTTAAAAATGCTGGTGCTACATATCAAAGAGCCATGACATCTATTTTCCATGACATGATGCATAGGACTATGGAAGATTATGTGGATGATACTTTAGAAAAATCTATGATTAGAGTTGAACATCTAAATGACTTGAGCAAGATACTAGACAGAATGGAAAAATTTAGTCTCAGACTAAATCCTAAGAAGTGTGCTTTTGGTGTCACTTCTAGAAAGCTCTTAGGGTACATAGTCTCAAAGAAGGGCATGAAGTTGATCCAGCTAAGTAAAGGCTATAATAGAGATGCAACCCCTGAAGAATATTAGTCAAATGAGGACATTGCAAGGAAGAGTTCAATCTATCAGAAGATTCATATCACAGCTTGTAGACATATCACAATCATTTACAAAAACATTACATAAAGGTGTGACCTTTGCATGGAATGAAGAATGTGAGAAAAAATTTGATCATATCAAATAGTATCTATCAAATCCTCCAATCTTGATGCCTCCTATTCACGGGAAGCCATTGATCTTATATGTCTCTGCAACAGATACATCACTGGGGGCATTGCTAGCACAGCATGATGAGAATAAAAAGGAAAGAGCTATATATTATATCAGTAGAACATTGGTTGCATATGAAAAGAACTATTCAATGATTGAGGAATCTTTTCTTGCTATGATCTTTGCATCACAGAAATTGAGACACTACATGTTAGCTCATACCACACATTTGGTAGCTAAAATTGATCCACTAAAATACCTACTAAGCAAAGCTGCCCTCATGGGTAGATTAGCCAAATGGGTCATGCTCTTAAGTGAATTTGACATTGAATATGTGGAAAGAAAAGCTATAAAAGGAAAGGTGATTGCTGATCAATTGGCTAATGCACCTATGATTGATGATACACCAATGCAAATGGAATTTCCAGATTCCTCTATCATGACTCTTTCTTCTAGAGAATGGCAATTATTCTTTGATGGCTCCTACACATAGAATGGATCTGGAGTAGGCATATTGTTCATAACTCCTCAAGGATACTCAATTCCAAAAGCATTCAGATTAAAGTTCCCTTGCACAAACAATATTGCAGAATATGAAGCCCTTTTGAATGGCATGAAACTAGCAATTGAGTGGAGAATAACAAAGATACACATTCATGGAAACTCTCAACTTGTTATCCATCAAGTCAATGATGTGTACCAAACTAAAGATGAAAAGCTCATTCCTTACAAGAGAATGGTAGATGATCTTAAGAAGTATTTCATATCTATCACATTTGAGCAAATTCCTAGAATGGAGAACAAGGCTACTGATGCAATGGCAACACTATCTACTTTATTACAATAGCCTGAACATGAGTTAAGCTATGAGTTCCTGGTGGAAGTACTATCTAATCCTACATATTACTCCCCTAAAACCCGCATGATTTGCACTATTGTAGGTCATGATTCATCTAGATACAAAAACCTATTTTCCTATCTCCAAGACCAAATCATTCCTGATACCTTCAACCGCCATGAAAAGAGATACCTTATCTGTAATGCCTCCCAATATGTCATCATTGGTCATGATCTTTACAAACGAGGTCTAGATGGTATGATACTTAGATGTTTAGAATGGGAAGAGTCTCAATGTGCATTAGAGGAAGTCCATGAAGGTATTTATGGGTCACACTCAAATGGTTTAACACTAGCTCAAAAACTTATTAGGGCTGGGTACTATTGGCTTGAAATGGAGAAAGAGGCTATCAAATTTGCTAAGAATTGTCAAAAGTGTCAAGTACATGGCAACCTAATTCATGCTCCAAGGAGAGATCTAATTCCCTTTACTACACAATGTCCTTTTCACCAATGGGCATTTGATCTTATAGGATCCATTCATCCTCACTCTTCTAATGGACATACCCATATCATCACAGCTACAAATTATTTTACCAAATGGGTAGAAGTAGTCCCTTTGACACAAGCCACTGGAAAGAAAATATCTATGTTCATATTGAACTATATCATATGTAGATATGGGATCCTACATTCTATAATCATAGATAATGGGGGACAATTCAAAAATAAAGACCTAGATGATCTATGTGCCAAATTCAAGATCACACAACATTGGTCTTCTATCTACTATCCTCAAGAGAATGGACAAGCAAAGGCTTCTAATAAGAATCTGTTGAAAATCTTACACCGCACAGTTAATAAGACAGGAAGAGACTGACATCTCATGATCAATCTAGCTCTCTAGGCCTACATAACAAGTATCAGAATGCCTACTGGGGCTACACCTTTCACTTTAGTTTATGGGTCTGAAGCGGTACTACCTATTGAGGTTGAAATCCCATCATTAAGAATCAAAATGCATGGTCTAGTAACTGATGATGACTACAGAGTGTCTAGGTTGCAAGAACTTGAACTACTAGATGAGCACAGACAAGTAGCATATGATCATCTCAGAGTATATCAAAAGAGAATGTCTAGAGGCTACAACAAGAAAGTCAGACACAGAGAATTTTAGGTTGGTGATCTAGTCTTGAGAGAAAATCCTAAAAATCAATCACATCGAGAATGCAAGGGGAAGTTTGAACCCAATTGGCTAGGTCCCTTTGTTATCACTACTACTTTTGGCTCTGGTGCCTATCAACTCTCAACAACTGAAGGAGAGTAGCTTCGAGAACCACTCAACCTTCTCCATCTGAAGAAATTCTACGCCTAAGGCATTCAGTCTATGGTAAAATATCCTGAAAAAAATCTTAAAAATCTGAAAAAGTCTTGAAAAAAATGAACATCTAGGTGAAAACCTAGCAATAGGTGCCTTGATGATTCACATAAAAAGTAAAAAATATCAAAAGTACAAAAAAATTAGAAAAAAGAAAAATACAAAAAAATAAAAAATAAAAAATAAAAATTGAAAAAATACAAAAAAATGAGAAAAAGAAAAAGTGCCTTGGTGAAAACTTGGAAACAGGTGCCCTTGTAGCAAAAATAGAATCTCTGCCAAGATGGTGAAAAACTGGCAAGCAAGTGCCACTTGTTTAAAAAATGCTCCATCTATCAGTGCAATCTTGGTCTTTCCCAGCTTTTAGTCTTGCTTTAGTTTGTACATATCTCCCAATTTGTTTCCAATAAGTTAGTTTTGTGCACCAATTAGCTCAAGCGTCCGTATCCTATCAATGCTTAAAACTTGGGGGAAATCAATGTCATATCCTATGGTGTCTAGTATACTTTAGATGTGTCATATCCAGTCAGAGTCCTTTGAAGCTTCATCTAAGTCAGTCAGTCAGTCTCCTCTCCAGAAAGGATTTTGCATCTACAACAACGCAATCAAACATCAAACACAAACTGAAAACAATCTATTCTTTTTACATGCTTTTATCTCTTTGTATGTTTATTGATTCACATTGAGATTTTTGCATATTTGTTCCCATGAGCTCTTCGATGATGTCCTTTAATGGATTCAGAGAAGTGATGACTGGGGGCAAAATCTTTTCTTTGTTTTCTGCTTGTATGTGAAAATCTAACAACTTTGGAAATTTTGGATTGAAATGGTGTCCGACTGTAAGAGCCTCTATCTTGAATTGGATGGCCATGTGTACCTCAACCATTGATACCCAGAAGATTCAAGGAAGTTTGATCTAACTATTGTTTTTTTTTTGAGTGAGTTCCTTCTCCTACTGTGAAACACAATCTTGCCTAAGGAGGTGAACAATAAAGGGTCACTACGAGTAATTCACACTGGATTTCGAATGATCTCTTGACTGTTTGATGTGTTTGTAATGCAAGGCGTATTCAGGTCATCATGACATTTATGTTCTAATGCTTATACAAATTTCTATATCAAAATGGACATGATATTTAGGTCATCCTGGCATTTGTGCCTTGGTACTTATATCTAATCTGACATTTTAAAAATAAAATCAATATTCATATATCCATGGTTTCCTAATCAGTGGGTGTTGTATTGATTCTTGCGTATACAAATTGATATTCATATGTCTATGGTTTCATAACTAGTGGGCATTGTATTGATTTATCCGGTTACCTAAAAATTCAATGACAAGAATGACCGACACATGATCAGTGACTAGGTCCTAGGTCTTAGGTTACATTTTCATATTAAGTGTTTCTTTGCATTTTGCATGTTTGCATGATCTCACAATAACTCAATGAACTTCAAATGCTTAAAAGATTCTTCAATCACATCTTCGAATCTAAAAAGAGTTGAATCCTACAAGAAGGTCCATCCAATGAAACAACAAGTAGAATCCTTTTTCGGGATCAAAATCAAAATCTGAGATCATTTATATTATTCACTACTTGCATAATCAACCTTCAATCATCAAAGAAATCTAGAATTCAACTTAACTGATTATCTTACATCAAACTATCAAAATTTCAACTTGGTTAACTATGGTCACCTCATGGTTTAACCTAGTCAAACTTGGTCTCCAAGACCTCTAAACGATGCAAAACGCCTTCTTGGACATGTATAACCACTTCTTAAATCAATTAACATGCTTCTCAACCATATAATGCTGACTTTTCTTGTCAGATTTCAATTTTAATCCCGAAGGGGGCATGGTATTACACATCATTCAAAGTCAGTAATCTAAATTTGAAATCATATCTTTCCTCAGTAATCGAGACAACAACCACATCTAGTTGTTGATTCATCAAAAGACCTCATCGCTCAGGGAAAATCAATCATCACTTGGGGCATATCAGGCTCATCAAGATCCATATCAATCTGGTATTCTCTTAATCTTGTAGACTATATCAGTTTTTCATAACCATCGGTTCATTAGTGTTATTTCCTTGGTTCTTCATAATTGAAGGGTTCAGATGTGATACCAATGTGATTCTTATCGACAATTGGGTCTGGAATCGGTCACTCACTTCTTCGCAATCATAAGGTTTAGAATCAGACATTTTGACACTTCTTTGTGATCATTGGTTCATTGCTGTTATAGTTAACATTATCTTTGGTCTTCGGGACCTATTATCTTCATATCAATTTCAATCAGCTTCTGTCTCATATCATAGTTTCCATTTCATAACAATATCAATTTCAAACATCAGTTTCAATATCATACATAGACTATCTTTGAACCACTGCGCTTCGCACAACAATTCAAAGAGGGGCAAAATGTAATACCCCAAAAATGGGCTATAGGTTCATTAACCTCCTATATCGACATATCGAATGAAATCGACATTGAAGTCCTAACCTAAGGCACATCTGAACATCATCGAATCCTAATTGATTATCTCAAATTCTGCATTGGGGAATATTCCTAGTAAATATTCTTAATCATCATAATTATCTTTAATTTAATGATTATTTGGTGATAAATCCTATTTATCCTAAAGTTTGATTAATTGAATATTCTAAATATTTAATTAATTAGATTTAATACTACCACTTAATTGTTTAATTAAATTTAATTCTATTTATTCCTAAATTGTATTATTTAATTTTGACAATAAATCCAAAATCCTATGAGTAATTAATTAAATTCTTATTTAATTAATTAAAGCAAGTTGTCAATTTTTAAATAATATTGTTTTTGAATAAAATTTTGAAAAATAATTGATTAACCCATAAATCAATTATTTTATTTTTCAAAATCAGTTAAGTTGGAAGTAAATCACTTTATTATTAAATTAATTCATAAATAAAACATGCACAATCAGAAAAGCAGGCAACTATCAATTATCAATTAAATCTAAACTCTATTTTGAGTTAAACTCTTCTTTTGCATGTTTTTGTGAATTAAATATTCTTTTATTCTTGTTAACTCAAAAATCAACCTAAGTTATCAGAGTGATTTATGGATTTTTCCATGCACCTCCAAAGCCCTATATTTCTATAAATTAAGGCTTCAACTCTTCATATCATATCTCATGAATTTGCAAATTTACTCTGTAGAAATCATAGTATATCAAATTTGAGAATTTTGCACAATCACGCTATCGAATTGGGGACTGAAGAATCAATCTTGCGAATTTGACTTGTGAGATTTCCATATTTTACATAGCAGTGCATATCATATTAGAATTTTTATTGTTAGATTAGCATAGCATATCAATTTTCATATTATCATAGATTCATATCAATTTTTCATCTAATTGCATCTAAAATCCAAAAAAATTAGATTAATTGCATTCATCTCATATCTAGAATTGCATTCAAATCCTTCGTTTAGGTGTTGTCAAAGTCATTGATCTTGGTACAATCTAAGAATTAACACTCGCATCTACTAGAAGGCAGTAAATCACCTGGTTAGTTTAGTTTTCAATTCATTGCATGATTTTGATTATTGCTAACCTCTAATGTTTTACTGAAGTGTTGTGTCTACAAATCAGGTACAAAATTCACACACACTTAGCAGAGATCTGTTGATTTGGTAGCCATTGAGATGGATCGATATGACTTGATCTTGGGTGAAGACTTCTTGAGGTGAGCTGAAGTGATCATTTCTCCTTGAAGTGATTGATGTTTTCGATAGATAGCCATCGCTTTTAGTTTTGTCATCAGTTATTCTTTGGTTTTCATCGTAATTTTAATGGCTCACACTATTTTTTAAAAAGAAATATATATTTGTCGTACGTTGATTGAGATCTTAAATTATTGAGCTTCTCTTTGTTTCAATAATAGTTTAACATTCTCTACTTAATAGGGCCAACCATGTGAATGTGGAAGCTCATCTGGCCCCTCCTAGGATCCTCTTATGACCCTTTACGACACTTTAAGACCTCTAAGATGTATTCTTAGGGATCATAAAGGGTCATAAAGGGTCATAAGGGGTCTTGGGACACAATAGCTAAGAAACATAAATGTACGCATCATGGTCATAATTGTTTGGAGATACAACATAATTGAATGCTATACCCAGTCAATGCAACACAACCACTACTCCTGCAGTTCCAAGTTGACACTGCGGGATCCAAAAACCAAAGATAAGGAATCTATATATGGTTTTTGGATCTTGCATTGTCAACTTAGAATTGCAAGAGTAGTGGTTGTGTTACATTTTCTGGGTATAGCATTCAATTTTATGTTGTGTCTCCAATAAGTTGTGACCATGATGCCTACATTTATGTTTCTCAGCTGTTGTGATACCTACATTTATGTTTTGTTGCTGTCGTGTTTATTTGCATGTTCTTTATGTGTTTGGCTTCTCTCCCTCACATCAAAAATAAGATTTTCCCACTCTAAATTGAGAATGCGCGTGCAACACAAGAAGAATATGCATGGATAGAAAATGGAGCTGAGAAAACATAACACGTTTACATTTTTTTAATAGGTCAAAATTACAATGTTCGCGATGGTCTATAACTTACAATACGCAATTAAAGACCTCTATAAAAAATGCAACCCTGTTGTGTTTTTCAGCTCCACCTGATATCCTATGTATATGAATTGAGATTGCATATTGAACTAGGTGTCTCCTTCTGCATTGCTTGAAACCAAGAGACTGTCATAGTTAACATCTAAAATCATTATTGAACTTTTGTTATTATTAAAAGTTACACTAGTCTCCTTTTTTTTTCTTGTCTACCATCTCTGTTGGCAAGTTTCTTCATGGATGGCCTCCACTTTCTTCCCCACTACAACTATAACCTCTATTCATTCTCTTGCGGTCATTACTATCTTCTCTATTGATCAGACCTCCACTGCAATTTCTCTTATGAAAATTTCCAAATTCACTGTTTGTTATTCCTTCATCTCCCCTCAACTCCATCACTTATTTTTGGTATTCCTTCATCATCACAACTAATCCACCTTAAACAATTGATTAACCATTCTAGACAAGATGATGATTTAAGGTTTTTTGTGAAGCTTCTAACTTGGTAGTTGCAATCAACATTTGTATTACAAGTTTTTTTGTTGTTCAAGTAGTGTGTTTTAGAAAAGAACCCATTCAACATTCTAATACTAATTTCTCCCAAAATATGAAATCCACTAAAATAGATTTTTTGAGAAGAGTAGAGGAAACAATAATAGAAACAATACACTTGGAGGGATAAAACCCTATAGACTTATGACATACCTTTGTATGCAGCCCATTAACATTTCAAATGCAAGAATGAAAGAAAATGTGGAACTAAGCTCAAACATGTGTAAATAAACATCAGTCATTATCAAATAAGTTGCATAAATGAGAATAATTTTTTTTTTGGCTTTTTTATTTTTTTTGCTTCCCTATATTGTTGCAGAGGTGTATCCATATCCACATCATCATTTCTTCTCAGTTGTGCACGTGATCTCATTTTCCTTTGCAAAGGCGGGTCCTCTGCAATAACAAATAAAAGGCTTCAATTAAAAACATATTATCATAATTGGGGTTAATTTAAAAATATATTCATTATTGTTACAAGCATTTCAATACTTTAAAAAACATAAACGTGACACTCTTTACCTTGTCCAGCCACATCATCTTTCTCGATGGCTTGAACCTCAACACACTCATTGGGAACAACCTCTACATCCCCTACAACTGCAATACACAATGTTTTACTAATCCCAACACATTATAATTAAATTTTTATTACTATGCCAAATTCAATTTAACATGTTTACTTGTATTAAATATTCATTAATCAAAATTTGAATAGAAAATGTATACCTTGAAAAATACAATTCACATTACAATCGATGCCTCCGTCGTGCTCGGCTGGTGCAAAATCAATATCGGTAGGCTGCATTCCAATGTAAATAATTAGTTGGAACTTAACATCAAATACAGTAATTGGTAAAGTTTTCAACTTGAAATAAAAATCAATTGGCTTATTTACCTGATCAATAGATCCAACAGAAGAACCTTGTGCACTCATTGCTCGGTATCGTTCAGCCATGACTTTATAGCCTTGTTTGTAGCCTATTTTTTTGTTATCTTCTGTAATTGGTTTTTTGAACTCCAAGGCCTACATTTTTTATTGGTATCATGAATTTCATCAAAACTAAATTGATTTCAATTTAATTATAAATATTTGCATACAATTTTTCATTTACTAATACTTACAACTCGTGCAACAAGTTTTGAATATCCACCCGAGCCAAGCCTGTGTTGCCCGTGCTTTTGTTTTCTTCCTGTTGTTGCCTTTGTTATGTCAGACAACCTATGTGATGTTTGAAATATGTTAGATCACATAAGTACAAAGAGTAAATAGCACATAATTTCATTGTTAACATTATCATGTACCTTCTTTCCTCGGGTGATACTACTCATCCTTTATGTCTTGCACTTCTCTCAAGTGCATCCTTTTTAAGATCCTCCCACTCATTAATAGGAATATAGGGAGGCAACTCATAATAAGGGTTGTGTTCTATTTGGCTCCTGTAGTTGTCCCTAATATACTTCAAAACAGTGCCCGCTTTGTTAAGGAGTCTAAGTCTATGAAAGACTTCATGTCCAAAAAGTGTTGTCATAGAGTCAATGAGTTTATTCTTTAACCCTTTATCTTGTAATGACCACATTTTAAGAAAAAAATTGTTAGATTTATAAATGAAGTGAAGCTACCTTTTAATATACTTGAAGAAAGGGATGAAACAAAATCTAATCTTGTAATGAAATCAAAATATGATACCATGTGCGTATGGTTGGCCCAAAAATGTGCAAACATTCATCATTAAGTTTTTCATAAAATAGATTATTCCCTACAAGATAATTACGAGATTATTATTATTAGTTATTGCAAGGGACCACACAGGGGGTTAGTGCATTACATTATGAGTATTATATTGTATAGTAAAAGAAAGGATCAGTCTTTAAAGTACCTGGAAGCTGGGCTACTCTCAAGGGAAGTCGATCTTCATTGCTCATGAGCAATTGATCACACTGTATTGTTCCCATACATTTAACACAAGTACATCCAGGAATTGCATCATTGCCTCCTACATAAAATGAATCCAATATTACAAAATGCCCTTAAGAAATAATATATAGTTAAAGTGAAATAAACACATGATAAATAAGAGAGAAAAAAAGGAGTCTACTTACTAGTAATAGGTGTTTCCATCGCATATATGGTCATGCTACGTGTTGTTGACATTGTAGGCAGAACTACCTCTGTGGATCTGATCCTCATACCAGGCGCCATACTCAACATAGGTTCAATAGCAGGTGTTGAACAAAAATATTGTTAGAGCATAAAAAATATGGATAACCATGGACAAGATGGAGGATAAATCATGCGATGTACCATCCGAAGTAATGCCCTTTAATCTATTTAGCATCCCCTATAAAGAGAACACATATATATTTTAGTTAATGACATAAATAAAATAGTATACTATAAAAATCATTATTGAAATTTTGTTATAATTAAAAACTACATTAATACTTACTCTATAGTTTTGAACATGACCAATCAACATATTTGCTACCCTCTATATTTCAGGAGTGTGAGGTTGAATATTTGCCATTCAAGCTAACTCTTTTGATATTGCACAAAGGACCCTTTCCAGTGCAACCATAGGATTAATCTCTGATAAAAAATCAACATCAAATAGATCCTACTCATTCTATGGCTCCTCATAGACTACTTGTTCCTTTCCCTCTTTTTGATCAACACTCGTTTGTGAGAACAATATTATTGTCCCTTTATTTAAAAGAAATACAAAATAGTAGAACAACAAAAAATACGCATTAACATAACCAAAAATATGCATTAACATTTTTCTTGTATGTGCATTTGTACAACAACAATGAGTTTTACCTATCAGGAAGAAGAAGTCCCATGAGAACTGTCACCGCCATGCGTATCGTGTGGCTCTTGATCCATACTATAGCTCTGTATTTCAAAAAAAATCATTCAAACATGTTAAAACACATGTTCTTATTCTAAGTTACATTGAATAATAGGCAATTATCAAAATGTGTACCACCTTGTCCATGATAGTGATGGGGTTTTTTGTATCTATGTGATTCAAATTGTAATCGATAAGCAGCTCCTCACCTCCAAGTATTGATTTGATCGCACAGACCAATACGCGATTTCCCTCGCATGCCTCAAATATGCACTTGGGTTGCTTCTTAGTTGACACAAGTCCTGTACTATTTATAAAACCTACAATATTCCTTGATGCTTTAGGTCTTCCATCAATGTATATAGCTACTTTTTTACTTTGTTCACTAACTTTTTGTTGTATATAATTTGCCACGAGTTCATACGTACACATACTTTTTTTATATTTAACAATCTGCATTCAACTACTGTAATCATAACAAGGTCTGACATACTCCATCAATTTGACAACTTTTTTGTAAGAGACCTTTATGCCATCCATGGAAAATAGGCCCAAACCATGTAATGAAGACGGTGCTATGCAATATATCCTTTCTTTAACACAAAAATTAGTGTTTATTGAAGGAAGTTCATTGGGGACCCATGGTTTCTGTAGATGTTTGTACCTAAATGACAACTTGGAGTCGCCTTTTCTCTCATCATCATAAGAACATGACCCCCCTCGAGCAAGGAAAATTTTTATGCATTTATTGAATTTCTTTCTGATCTTTTGACCTCAAGTCGATCTTATTGAATTACATGTACTAAATGTCTCACTTTCTTCTTCCATTCCTAGATTTTCCTTGCTCAAGGAAGACAATTCTAACAAATACCTATTCACTGGTACCTGCACTTCATGCAGTGAGAAAGATAGGTGACAATGAGAGAGATATTTTACAAATGGTAAAAGACATTAATCTCTATGGGGTGTATTGACTTGTACCTAAAAATCCATGAGACTGTGTGGGATACCTGACATAAGATAATAGTTATATAATCAGACAAACATAGTTCACTCCATAGTTTTCATTATATCTTGTGAAGGACATTATAAATTGTTAAAATTATCTATTTATCAAATAATATTTTGAATATCGTAGCATTGCATATAACTAAACATCTCAGCATTGCATGAGACACCACTATTGTGGCATTTCGTCAAACAGTTCTCGTGCCTTGCCAGTGTTTTTATTACATATTGTGAAGGAATATACACATTGTTAAAATTATCTATTTATACTCTCAGAATTAGCTCACTCCATTGCAGGGAACAAAGAAAATTCCCTGTGATTTAACATCATTGAGATGCCTCCTTTCATTAGCTTCATGTCACCTTCCCATAGCTTCTCATAGCTTCCTATGTGTTTCATCTTTCATTTATACACTTACTTCGACCAAACTTTTAATTTTCTGACAGATTTTGCCAAAGGTTTTGTAGGAAACCAAAGGCATTATAAATCATGAATTCGCTATAAAATTAAGGTATTGCTCTAGATTTCATATGGAAATTTTTTCAAATGGTTGGCATGTATGTTTATTCAAATGGAGTTATATCATTTGGAATGGATATATGATTGGTTGATATCGAATTCTATGTCAAGATTTACAACATTAAATTGATCATAGTTAGAAGACTCAGACACAAAAAGAATATGAGTATAGCCAATTTTCAAAATAATATGAATGAATGCAAACATACATAAGTGGATGAACATAAATAATGAAGGTAGCTAATATTGCCTGAAGTAATGAAGTGTTGACCCTGGGTTCAGTCCAGTATGCTCATGTATGATCCATAAACTATAATGAAAGAAATCATGGAGTTAGATCCAAAGGATCTAAGCAATGCCTGACACCCTATTATTGATCCTCATCTACAATTATGCATGTGCATACTTAAGCCATACACTTCTAAAAGGAACTATGCTACAAAACATGTACACTCAGGAAAATGCACTCAGGAACATGTGCAGTGTATAGGTGCTAGAATCCAAATGAAGCCCTATATTTATGTCTCTATGAACACCTGGTGAATCACTGTTGTGGATGCATTTATGTCTCTATGAACACCTGGTGAATCACTATTGTGACTACATCATCCAAATAGTGCAACAACAAAAATAGTTGGTGTTTGTTCCATCTGGTGTTGCTATAGCATCATTTCCAAATGATGCATCCACAATAGTAACCCACCATGCCCATCAACACAAGGCAGACATGATCAAGAATAATAAATGGAGGGGACATTATCAAGGTCAAATCAGAGGTCAAATTTCATTCCTTGAAATTTTATATTTGTACAGTTATAAAATTTCATGCCTTAAAATTTTATAACATAGTTCCTTAGCATTTGATCTTCATATTGCAGCCATGACTTGAGGTAGGCATTCAAGCTTTGTCTTCTCATTAACTCAATTTCATTTTGATGAAATTTGTTGATTTAATTGCAACACCAGCTTGGTTATAAACAAAAAGAAAAAGAAAAAGAAAGTGTCATTTATAATTTTTGTGAATTTGAAGAGTTGCCGCGAAGACGGCACTGCACTTTTGTGTGGTGCGAAAAGGGCATTCAAGTTTTGTGTGTGCAAAGAGGTCCACATTGTGTGGGAAAAGGGCACTAGCACTTGAGGTAGGCATTAGAGCTTTGTCTTCTCATTAACTCAATTTCATTTTGATGGCATTTGTTGATTTAATGCAACAATATGAATGTTAATAGTGGTATTGTTTACATCTTAGCATTTAGAATGCTCGATGACCCACGAGCTTTGAGAGCTAGGGTATCATTGCTATTACATTCAAGGAATTGTGTGAAGTGTTTGATCTCTCTTTATTTGTTTTGCTACTGATGCACTATGTGGTACTCTATTTTTATGATCATTTCATGAGGAAATGTCTTGATGGATCACAGGCTACAAGCTAGGACATCATGCATTGTTTATGAGCTCACTATTTGAGCACCTCATGTTCCTATTTGATTGGTTAGTGCTCTATTTGTTATATTGAGTTTACATCATATATTTAGTCTAAATAAATATCTTATAAAACAAAATAAAACTCACCCAAAATACTTTGTCTTAATAAAACAATATATTTAGTCTTAATAAAATCTTATAAAACAACATATATTGTGTGAAGTGTTTGATCTTTCTTTATTTGTTTTGCTATTGATATTCACTAGCTATGTGGTACTCCCCGTTTATGATCATTTCATGAGGAAATGCCTTGATGGCTCGTGGGCTGCAAGCTAGGGCATCATACATTGTTCATGAGCTCACTATTTAATACTGGTATTATTTACATCTTTTCATTTGGAATGCTTGATGACCCGTGATCTTTGAGAGCTAGGGCATCATTGCTATTACCTTCAAGACATTGTGCGAAGTGTTTGATCACTCTTTATTTGTTTTGTTGTTGATATTCACTATGTGGTACTCCCCATTTATGATCATTTCATGAGGAAATGTCTTGATGGTTCGCGGGCTGCAAGCTAGGGCATCATGCATTGTTTATGAGCTCATTGTTTGAGCATCAACCAATCAAATAGGGACATGAGGTGCTCAAAAAATGAGTTCATAAAAAATGCATGATGCCCTAGCTTGTAGCCCACGAGCCATCAAGACATTTCCTCATGAAATGATCATAAATAGGGAGTACCACATAGTGAATATCAACAAAAAAACATGTTGGAAAGTTGTCTATACTAAATTTTATGACTAGATATAGTGTTATCATTATGGAAAAAAAGTCATATAGCAGTTTAAAGACAACACACTTAGTGTAAAGATCAGAATTCAATTAAGTGTTGAAGACTGGACAGTATACAGAGTTCCAGTAGCTCAGAGCATCAACACATGTGTGTATAGATGAATTAAGGTATGTGCCATGGAAGTTAAGGTTTTTATACTATACTTATGGTTAGTCTATGAGCACATAAGTAGATATGCAAAGATGTGAAAGTTACAGTCAGTTGAAGTTGCACAACTAGTGTGTGCCAACAACGAATAGAGCATGGAGCCGACAGTTAGCTTTTTGGTTTGCAATTATGTTTTAATGTTGTAAAAGCTATGCGCCCATTGTATTTAGGTTGCCAACATATGTACATGTATAATAGTAAGCATGCTTAAGCCAATTCATTTGGAAGTATTGTTTGTAATTAGTTATAGGGCTGACCTAATTGTATAATTGGTATGAGCGCATAAATATAAGGTGCGCCCATTATATTTGGTATGGGAGTAGAAAGAGAGATGTGATAAGCAGAGTAGAGGTATGCGAAGTCAGCATAAGATGTATTAGAGCTTTGCTAGAGGTCAAAGCATCAGCGCACCAAAGGAACTAATCTGACAAGCAGTGTCATAGTGAACAGTTCACCTGCAGATATAGTGTGTATCTGAATCAGAAGGTTGTAGCCTTCACCATTTGAGCAGTGAGCTCGAGGATAGTGAGTCCACTCCCCTAATAGGGATCATTGTAAAAGACTCCTAATAGGGTCTGACCCTTAACAAGGTCTACTATACTTAAAGCATTGTAAAGCTATTCCTAACAGGGTAAAGGATCTTCTAACAAGGATCACAAAACACTAGTGCAGATTATTAGTGGGTATCAAGTCCCACTAGGGTTTTCACCTATTTGGGTTTCCCCGTAACCATATTGGTGTCATGTGTTGATTTCATGTTTCATGTTTATGTGAATGTTTAATTTAGTTCTTAAGCATTTATGTTTAGCATAAAGATTAAAGTAAAAAGTTAAAATACAGTGAACATTGATTCACCCCCCCCCCCCTCTCAGTGTTCCCATTCCTAACAAAACAAATAAAGAGAGATCAAACACTTCACACAATATATGTTGTTTTATTAGATTTTATTAATACTAAATATGTTGTTTTATTAAGATTTTATTAAGACAAAGTATTTTGGGTTAGTTTTATGTTGTTTTATAAGATTTTATTAAGACTAAATATATGATGTAAACTCATAATTATACTTGATATATATATACTTCAAAGGAGGAATTATGAAATATAGTTGTAGGTAGTTATCTCTTCTATAATGATGGAGGAGTGAAAGGTAATGATCAATGAGGTTGCTGCTATTAGATCATACATTAATACACTTACTATTTTGAATTTGAGCTCGGGCATCATGCAATGTTATTGTTGTCATTGCATGCTTGCTGCTGTTGTGCACCATATATTGTTTTATACACTATTCATTTCATTGAGACTATGAGCTTGGCATTTGTAATGTATTTTTTGTTATTGGATCAATGCTACCATGTTGTTGAGGCTGTAGATGCATTGAATCACCATTGCCATTGATGAAGGGTGCTCCCCTTAATACCACAAACACATAACAGAAATAGAGAAACAAAAACAATAATATGCAAGAACAAAAAATTGGCTTCTTATTATCTCCACAAATGTGGAATTACAAACTTTCAGAATTACAATATGCAAAGCCACATGGGCATTCCCTTACAATATTCTGTAGGACAAAGCCTCGAATCAATACCCAGATCTACTACCCAGAACTATTCTAAACTGCCTAAGACAATAATACAGCCTTCCTTATATAGGCAATTTTCCACCGCCTGGGAAGGTTCCAGAATTTTAGCAAATAAGGCCGACCAAACTTAGAATTATTTTATTTTAAATTTTATTACATCATAGTCGGCTCAAGATAACCTTTGAAACCCGAACATAAATTTTGAAGAAAATTATTTTCTGCCATTTCAGGTGGCCCAACTTCCGAAGACCATAAGTCATCACCAGTTGACCCGATCGGCTATTATAACCCCATTTTGGAAATGCCATGAAGTGCTCTACAAGCTTGACCCGCGCAAACACCCGTCACCCAAATTTTTGACCTCATCCGGGGCCTCTAAAGCCTTCAAAACTAAGTTCAAAGTTTCTGTACCCTACTGCCAATACCGAAAATCTTCAATATCTTCCAATATACACTTGATCTGGCAATGAAACTTTACTGCAGACTTATATGACCAAAATGAACCTCCAAGAAAGAAATCAGATCATTCTGAGCACATACAAAAATTACCAAAAATAGTAACTTTCCATAAATAGCAACTCTACACAAAATAGCCCTTATTGAATATAAAAATAGAATTTTTTATTTTTTTTTGGGTGATGCAAGATTGCTCTTACACCCAGGATGCTCCTGCATCAGCCATTCTATTTTTAAGCAAAAATATAACAAATAGAGCACCGGCCAATCAAATAGGGACATTAGTAAGACATTTAATGCATTATTACTTCATCATGATGATAAAAATTTTATTAGCTCAAAGTACATAGAATGTGGGTAGATGCATTGAATCACCAATTCCATTCTATTTTGATGAAGAGGAACTATGTTATAAAATTTCAAGGCATCAAATTTTATAACCGTACATATATTTTATGAGTATAATTGTACAAAAAAAGAGCACCCACATGCCTTGGTTGTTATTGGTCTATGAAAGGTTTTGGTTTGCCTTTCCCAATTGAGATGTCATCCTAAGATTTAAAAGGACAAAGGTAATAATAAGTCTTGAACATAAATGCATGATTGTGGATCCTCAAGTAGGAGTTGTGATGCAAAGGAAGAACACTTATATGGGTTTACCCACATAAGGAAAATGGTTTCATTCATCTTTCTTTTACGTGCTCTTGGGTACTTTCCTTGGCCTCTAGGCTTGGGCATCCTATAGGGGTTGAACCAAAAATACAAAGGCAATAAGGACACATAGAACAATAGGTTTGGGGACTTAGACTTATGTTCAATCCTTAGTAATGGTTTGGGGAACTAATTACTAGATGAGTGACTACAGTACCCTAGTTTGCATTATTAGATGATCTTGTTTAATTTGTGTTCATTTCATGCAAATATACATGTAAAGGAAAATAAATTTTTGCATTTAAAGATTGCATGTATATATATATGAAAAATAACTTGTATATATTATACAAGGAAAATAAATTTTTGCATTTAAAGATTGCATGTATATATATATGAAAAATAACTTGTATATACTATACAAGGAAAATAAATTTTAGAAGAAAATGCAAGAGTACATGCATACATAAGAGATGAACATAAATAATAAGGGTGCCAGATATTTCTTGAAGTGATGAATTTTTGACCCGAGGATGAATCTAGTGTGCCCTTGTGTGATCCAAAACCTGTAAAAAAAAAAGAGATGGGGTCTAGATAAAAAATATCTAAGCAATGAATGGCATCCTATTACTGATCCTCATTTACAATTATGCATGTGCATAGTCAAGCCATACACTTCTAAAAGAAAAGCCATGCTACAAGACATGTGCCCTCAAAAGAATGTTGTAGAGAATAAATGGCTGCATTTATGTCTGCATGAACACCTGGCGAGTCACTATTGTGACTACATCATTCAAACAGTGCAACAACAACACCAAATGTTATTGTTTGATCTGGTGTTGTTGTGACATCATTTCCAAATGATGCACCCACAACAGTCACACACCATGCCCATCAGCACAAGGTATTCATGAGAAAGCATGAGTAAGAAATGGAAGGGGCATACATCATCATCAAATAAGAGGAGAAAAGCATCAAATTTTCATATCAAGGGAGGAGTACATCATAGATTTCAAGTAAAGATCATAACATCACAACATGGTTGGCAGCCCCAAGGAGGCCCCATTGCGTGCAGTGAGTAAGATACATCAAAACAAAGAGGTACACAAATTTGCATCATCTATACATTAATGCTATGGCATGGAATATATTTGAATATGCAAATTAAAGGATAAGTAAGAAAGTTGCATGAAGCTAGTGAAATTAACAAAGGTATAGATCTAATGAAGTAATGAAGCTACCCACATTCTATGTGCTTTGAGCCAATGAAATTTTTATCATCATGATGAAGTAATAATGTATTAAATGTGTTACTAATGTCCCTATTTGATTGGACGGTTCTCTGTTTGTTATGTTGTTGCTATCAAAATAGAATGGCAGTGGTGATTCAATGCATCTACTGTCTCAACAACATGGCGACATCGATTCAATAATAAAAAATACATTACAAATGCCAAGCTCACAATCTCAATGAAATAAAAAATGTTTAAAACAATATATGGTGCACAACAACAACAAGCATGCAATGGAAACAATAACATTGCATGATGCCTGAGCTCAAATTGAAAATAGTCTTAGTCTATTAATGTGTGATCTAATAGCAGCAACCTCATTGATCATTACCTTTCACTCCTCCATCATTATAGAAGAGATAACTACCTACAACTATATTTCATAATTCCTCCTTTGAAGGATACATATATCAAGGATAATTATGAGTTTACATCATATAGTTAGTCTTAATAAAATCTTCTAAAACATAAAACTAACCCAAAATACTTTTTCTTAAAAAAATCTTAATAAAACAATATATTTAGTGTTAATAAAATCTTATAAAACAAAATACATTGTGTGAAGTGTTTGATCTCTCTTTATTTGTTTTTTTGTTAATATTCACTATGTGGTACTCCCTGTTTATTATCATTTCATGAGGACATGTCTTGATGGCTCACGGGCTGTAAGCTAGGGCATCATGCATTGTTTATGAGCTCACTGTTTGAGCACCAACCAATCAAATAGGAATATGAGGTGCTCAAACAGTGAGCTCATAAACAATGCATGATGCCCTATCTTGCAACCCACGAGCCATCAAGATATTTCCTCATGAAATGACCATAAACGGGGAATACCACATAGTGAATATCAACAAAAAAACAAATAAAGAGAGATCAAACACTTCACACAATGCCTTGAAGGTAATAGAAATGATTCCCTAAATCTCAAAGCTCGCGGGTCATCAAACATTCCAAATGAAAAGATGTAAACAATGCTAGTATTAAATAGTGAGCTCATGAACAAGTATGATGCCCTAGCTTGCAGCCTACGAAACATCAAGACATTTCCTCATGAAATGATCATAAATGGGGAGTACCACATAGCTAGTGAATATCAATAGCAAAACAAATAAAGAGAGATCAAACACTTCACACAATATATGTTGTTTTATAATATTTTATTAAGACTAAATATATTATTTTATTAAGATTTTATTAAGACAAAGTATTTTGGGTTAGTTTTATGTTGTTTTATAAGATATTTATTAAGACTAAATATATGATGTAAACTCAATATAACAAATAGAGCACCGGCCAATCAAATAGGGATGTGAGGTGCTCAAATAGTGAGCTCATAAATAATGCATGATGCCCTAGCTTGCAACCCGCGATCCATCAAGACATTTCCTCATGAAATGATCATAAAGAGGGGGTACCACATAGTGAATCTCAACATCAAAGCAAATAAAGAGAGATCAAACACTTCACATAATTCCTTGAAGGTAATAGCAATGATGCCCTAGCTCTCAGAGCTCACGGGTCATCGAGCATTCTAAATGCTAAGATGTAAACAATGCCATCCAGACATGTGTACTTTGAGCTTTCCTACAACAAATGAACTTGTGATGATTTTCATAATAGTACATGTGTTGAAGGAAAGCTCAAAGTACTACTTAGGAAAATATGAATGTTCATCACTTGTGCATATCAAAGTTGATCAGAGAAGGTATATGCACAACAAAACAAATAAAGAGAGATCAAACACTTCACACAATGCCTTGAAGGTAATAGAAATAATCAAACACTTCAAAATAGGGACATTAGTAATAAAATAGGGATATCAAATAGGGACATCAGTAATAAAATAATCTAGTTACTATTTTGAATTTGATCTCATAAAGATTAAGATATCCCTATTTTATTACTGATGTCTTTATTTACATCTTTTCATCAAATGAACCAACAACATCAAGAATGGTCCTATATGGTCACTAATAGCCATCTTTTAGAATAATATGGATGAATATGCAAACATACATAAGTGGATGAATATAAATAATGAAGGTACCAAACATTGCTTGAAGTAATGAAGTCTTGACCCAGGGTTCAATCCAGTATGCTCTTGTATGATCCAAAACCTGCAAGGAAGGAAAATATAGGGTTAGATCCAATGGATCTAAGCAATATCTGGAACCCTATTATTGGTCCTCATCTACAATTATGCATGTGCATAGTCAAGCCATACACTGGTAAAATGAACTATGCTACAGAACATGGGTGTGTGTTAATGTGATTCAAAAGCTATTATGGAAGATTGTTTTATTATTGAAATAAGGATATCTTAATTTCTACAAGAATAAATGTTCTGAGAAATATTTAAATTTAATTTTGACAATAAAATAAGGAGTGATATATTTCAAGCTTCAGCGAGACTTCATACCACATAGTGTTCGTAGATTACATTCAATGTGTTATTTATGCTTGTATTGGTGGGAAAACTCTTGAAAACACACGAAAGAGATTGCATTCAACCATGTTGTTTACATGACACATGTAGTTTACCTCTAGCCTAAATCAGCATTGTGTACAAATTTGCGTACGGTGCGTGGTATGAAGCCTCGCTCAAGCTTGAAAATGATAAAAATTAGGATGCTGAGGTATGGTGTGGTAAGCACAAGTATAGTTTCTCGTAAGCTGCTATTGGTATAGTTTTTTTTTCTTTCAATATTTGTAGAATCCAGTTTCTCATATACTTACACATATGTATACATTTTGGGCTTGGCTTTAATTTCATGTAAATTTGAGTGAAATGGTAATAATATTTAAGAGCAACAAGTATGGCATTTTAAACAAGTATGCATATACATTATATAACAGGAGTGATATATTTTAATGGAAACACTTAATGAGAAGGATGCCTATATAACATTATGAGTGATATATTTTAATGGCAGTGGACATAGAAATTATAGTGATGTGAAACTCTGTAATTTATTATTGTAAGTGGACATAGAAATTGCAGTGTAAGTAGTGGGATGATTGTAAGTGGACATAGAAATTGCAATGAAACTTTGCAATTTATTATGGCTCAGTGTTGTATATCCATAGTCAATGTCTATTTAAACTTTAAGATGATACTTATATGATGGCTTAAGTGCATTGTTCTTACCTTGAGATAAGTACACCATGGGATTAGAGGATGGTTGTTTTAATAGCAACTATGTGTATGTGGGATACTTTTATATTTTGTATTAAATGATGATAAATATGTGTTTCTTCCTTTTACAATAGTTTATATTCTGATACTTATATCTTGAATTGTCAAATGACCAATGAGTGATAATTTAAAAAGTGTAACATAATTAAAGGCATGTGAATTCATATTGTACTTAATCTGAATGCCACTGTGTAATGTTTTTACTTACGATATTTCGAGACCCCTCTCTATTTTAAAGTAACCTATGACTTCAAACAAGGAATTATGAAATATAGTTGTAGGTAGTTATATCTTCTATAATGATCGAGGAGTGAAAGGTAATGACCAATGAGGTTGCTTCTATTAGATCATACATTAATACACTTACTATTTTGATGGCAATAACATTGCATGATGCCAGAGCTCAAATTCAAAATAGTAAGTGTATTATTTTATTACTGATGTCCCTATTTGATCTAATAGCATGAATATAAAAAATAGAGCACCGGCCAATCAAATAGGGACATGACCTAGTCAAACAGTGAGCTCATAAACAATGCATGATGCCCCAGCTTGCAACCAATGTGCCATCAAGACATTTCCTCATGAAATGACCATAAACGGGGAGTACCACATAGTTAATATCAACAACAAAACAAATAAAGAGAGATAAAACACTTCGCACAATGCCTTGAAGGTAATAGCAATGATGGCCTAGCTCTCAAACCTCATGGGTCATTGAGCATTCCAAATGCAAAGATGAAAAAAAACCCAGTATTAACATTCATATTTTTCAATTAAATCAACAAATGCCATCAAAATGAAATTGAGTGAATGAGAAGAAAAAACTTGAATTCCTACCTCAAGTCATGGCTGTCTTATAAAGATCAAATGATAAGAAACTATGTAATAAAATTTCATGCCAAATTTCATCAAGAATGGTCCTATATGGTCACTAATAGCCAACTTTTAAAAAAATATGAATGAATACAAAAATATACATAAGTGGATGAACATAAATAATGAAGGTACCAAACATTGCTTGAAGTAATCAAGTGTTGACTCAGGGTTCAATCCAGTATGCTCTTGTATGATCCAAAACCTACAAGGAAGGAAAAGATAAGGTTAGATCCAAAGGAAACTATTAGGGAACTATTTCTCCTTGACTGTATTCTTTTGGGGTTTGATATATTGTAGTTGTTTCTTTTTTCTTTGAATCATTGTTTACAATTAATTTTGATGCAATATTTGTGTGAAGAACAAGAACAAAATGGTGAACGAGGGTATTTGACAAAGATAAATGTGACACATTTTGCTAGGCTGATTGGGTTGGCTTGGTACCATTTACATGGCCTGGCCAGATATTAAATAGTGAGCTCATGAATAATGCCATTATTAAATAGTGATCTCATGAACAATGTATGATGCCCTAGCTCATAGCCCGCGAGCCATCAAGACATTTCCTCATGAAATGATCATAAACGAGGAGTACCACATAGTGAATATCAACAAAAAAACAAATAAAGAGAGATCAAACACTTCACACAATGCCTTGAAGGTAATAGAAATGATGCCCTAGCTCTCAAAGCTTGCAGGTCATCAAGCATTCCAAATGAAAAGAGCTAAACAATGCCAGTATTCATCAGTGAGCTGATGAACAATGTATGATTCCCTAGCTTGTAGCCCGCAAGCCATCAAGACAGTTCCTCATGAAATGATCATAAACGGGGAGTACCACATAGTGAATATCAATAGAAAAACAAATAAAGAGAGATCAAACACTTCACAAAATGCCTTGAAGGTAATAGCAAAGATGCCCTAGCTCTCAAAGCTCATGGGTCATGAAGCATTTCGAATGAAAAGATGTAAAAAATGTCAGTATTAAACAATGAGCTCATGAACAATGTATAATGCCCTAGCTTGTAGTCCGCGAGCCATCAAGACATTTCCTCATGAAATGATCATAAACAAGGAGTACCACATAGTGAATATCAACATAAAAACAAATAAAGATTTTTTATCAAACACTTCACACAATGCCATGAAGGTAATAGAAACAACACCCTAGCTCTCAAAGCTCACAGGTCATCAAGCATTCCAAATGCTAAGATGTAAACAATGCCACTATTAACAATGCTCAGATGTAAACAATGCCACTGAAATTGAGTTAATGAGAAGACAAAGCTTGAATGCCTACCTCAAGTGCTAGTGCCCTCTTCCCACATGGTATCGGCCTCTTCGCGCATGCAAAACCTGAATGCCCTCTTTGCACCATGCAAAAGTGCAGTGTCATCTTCGCAGCAGCTCTTCAAATTCAAAAAAACTACAAATGACACTTTCTTTTTCTTTTGTTTTTTAATAACTAAATGGGTGTTCCAATTACGATGTTATCATCGCTATTATGACACCGTTGAGCGCACCTGCAAAAAAAAAACACAAATTGTAGTGGCGTCACAAATTGGCATCAAAATTCAACCCCAAATGTTGTAGTGGCCCAATCCATTTTGGAAAGGGTTCTAAGCTCACACCTCATTTTGTTGTACCTTTTGATATCTTAGAGAGGATAGGCCTAGTTGCACATTGTCTAGCTCTGCCACCTAGCTTGTCACATATCCATGATGTGTTTTATGTTTCTATATTGATGAAAGATATCTATGATGAGTCTCATATTATTGATTGAGATGATTTACAGGTGGAGTTAGACAGATAGTTAGCCTTGAAGCCCATATGTATTTTGGCTTACAGGACACTGGCCCTTTGAGGTTGAGAGTTGGACCAAGTTAGGGTCTAGTGAGATTTCTATAATGAGGTTACAACATCATGGGAGGATGCAACATAGATGAGAGCACAATATCCCCATCTTTTTGATGAACTCCAAGAGGAAGTTCATGCCTAGGGGGGAGGATGTGACGTGTCACCTCATACCATCATTTTATAGTAGACTATTTCCACCTTATGATTATCATGTTGATATACATTTTGTTATGTTGGACTATTTGGACATGGATTTTATATTTTTCATACTATGTGATGACCTATGTTTATGTGGATGATGATTTAGGACTCATCTCCATGCTTTGATTATTAGGTCTTGAGGTTATGGTATTTGATGAATTATTTAATTTAGAATATTATGCGTTAATTTCATGTTTATGCAAGAAAATTTTATGTGAGATTATCACGGTTAATGAGTTAGGTTAATTGATGTATTAATGTGTTCTTGAATTGATTTGATTTGAAATTAAGAAATGTAATATTGAGATTATGTGAATTTCTTGTGATGTAGTGTGGCTGCAGTTGGATTATATAACGTATTTGAGTGTGATTATTGATGATGTATTTTTTTTATATATATGTCATTTGATCTTTCATGAGCTACAGATATTGTTATCTAGTGTGCAGAAAATTGACCATGGATTAAACAAGGGGAAATTAAAGATGGATGCATGTGAAAAATCTTGTGAATCCAAGGTTATCTCCAAAGGGAGAAATAACCTCATTATTATGTATAATATTGTAAACTAATGTTTGAATGTATTATTTAAATTATGTATTTTTACTTTTTATTAATGTCTATTTGGTATGCCATGTGTGCAGT
>BSBK01001418.1:2302500-2335901 GCA_027943335.1 Chamaecyparis obtusa
CCACATAGCTAGTGAATATCAACAACAAAACAAATAAAGAGAGATCAAACACTTCACACAATATATGTTGTTTTAAAATATTTTATTAAGACTAAATATATTGTTTTATTAAGATTTTATTAAGACAAAGTATTTTGGGTTAGTTTTATGTTGTTTTATAAGATATTTATTAAGACTAAATATATGATGTAAACTCAATATAACAAACAAAGCACCGACCAATCAAATAGGGACGTGAGGTGCTCAAATAGTGAGCTCATAAACAATGCATGATGCCCTAGCTTGCAGCCCACAAGAAATCAAGACATTTCCTCATGAAATGATCATAAAGAGGGGGTACCACATAGTGAATATCAACAACAAAACAAATAAAGAGAGATCAAACACTTCACACAATGCCTTGAAGCTAATAGCAAGGATGCCCTAGCTCTCAAAGCTCACGGGTCATCGAGCATTCCAAATGCTAAGATGTAAACAATGTCATCTAGACATGTGTACTTTGAGCTTTCCTGCAAAAAATGGACTTGTGATGATTTTCACAATAGTACATGTGTTGAAGGAAAGCTCAAAGTACTACTTAGGAAAATATGAATGTTCATCACCTGTGCATATCAAAGTTGATCAGAGAAGGTATATGCACAACAAAACAAATAAAGAGAGATCGAACACTTCACACAATGCCTTCAAGGTAATAGAAATGATCAAACACTTCAAAATAGGGACATCAGTAATAAAATAGGGACATCAAATAGGGACATCTGTAATAAAATAATACACTTACAGTTTTGAATTTGAGCTCATAAAGATTAAGATATCCCTATTTTATTACTGATGTCCCTATTTACATCTTCTCATCAAATAAACCAAAAACCTCAAGAATGGTCTTCTATGGTCACTAATAGCCAACTTTTAGAAGAATATGAATGAATATGCCAACATACATAAGTGGATGTATATAAATAATGAAGGTACCAAACATTGCCTGAAGTAATGAAGTGTTGACCCAGGGTTCAATCCAGTATGCTCTTGTATGATCCAAAACTTGCAAGGAAGGAAAATATGGGGTTACATCCAATGTATCTAAGCAATGCCTAGCACCCTATTACTGATCCTCATCTACAATTATGCATGTGCATAGTCAAGCCATACACTTCTAAAATGAACTATGTTACAGAACATGGTTGTGTGTTAATGTGATTCAAAGCTATTATGGAGTATTGTTTTATTATTGAGATAAGGATATCTTAATTCTACAAGAATAAATGTTTTCAGAAATATTTGAATTTAATTTTGACAATAAAATGAGGAGTGATATATTTCAAGCTTCAATGAGACTTCATACCACACAGTGTTCGTAGATTACATTCAATGTGTTATTTACGCTTGTATTGTTCGAAAAACTCTAGAAAATGTGCAAAAGAGATTGCATTCAACCATGTTTTTTACATGACACATGTAGTTTACCTCCAACCTAAATTAGCATTGTGTACAAATTTGTAGATGGTGCATCGTATGAAGCCTTGCTCAAGTTTGAAAATGATAAGCATTATGATGTTGAGGTATGGTGTGGTAAGCACAAGTATAGTTTCTCTTAAGCTGCTATTGGTATAGTTTTTTTTTTTTTTTTCAATAGTTGCAGAATCTAGCTTCTCCTATACTGACACATATGTATAAATTTTGGGCTTGTCTTTAATGGCATGTAAATTTGAGTGAAATGGTAATAATATTTAAGAGCAACAAGTATGGAATTTTAAACAAGTATGCATATACTTTATATAACAAGAGTGATATATTTTAATGGAAACACTTAATGAGAAGGATTCCTATATAACAGGAGGAGTGATATATTTTAATGGTAGTGGACATTGAAATTGCAGTGTAAGTAGTAGGATGATTGTAGGTGGACATAGAAATTGTAGTGAAACTCTGCAATTTATTATGCCTCAGTGTTGTATATCCATAGTCAATGTCTATTTAAACTTTAGGATGATACTTATATGATGTCTTAAGTAAATTGTTCTTACCTTGAGATTAGTACACCATGGGATTAGAGGATGGTTGTTATAATAGCAACTGCATGTATGTGGGATACTTTTATATTTTGTATTAAATGATGATACATATGTGTTTCTTCCTTTTACAATAGTTTATATTCTGATACTTATATCTTGAATTGTGAAATGACCAATGAATGATAATTTTAAAAGTGTAACATAATTAAAGGCATGTGAATTCATATTGTACATAATTTGAATGCCACTGTGTAATGTTTTTACTTACAATATTTCGAGACCCCTATCCATTTTAAAGTAACCTATGACTTTAAAGAAGAAATTATGAAATATAGTTGTAGGTAGTTATCTCTTCTATAATGATGGAGGAGTGAAACATAATGATCAATGAGGTTGCTGCTATTAGATCATACATTAATACACTTACTATTTTGATGGCAATAACATTGCATGATGCCAGAGCTCAAATTCAAAATAGTACTTGTATTATTTTATTACTAATGTCCCTATTTGATCTAATAGCATGAATATAATAGACAGAGCACCAACCAATCAAATAGGGACATGAGGTGCTCAAACAATGATCTCATAAACAATGCATGATGCCCTAGCTTGCATCCCGCTAGCCATCAAGACACTTCCTCATGAAATGATCATAAACGAGGAGTACCACATAGTTAATATCAACAAAAAAAAAAATAAAGAGAGATCAAACACTTCACACAATGCCTTGAAGGTAATAGCAACGATGTCCTAGCTCTCAAAGCTCATGGGTCATCGAGCCTTCCAAATACAAAGATGAAAACAATGCGAGTATTAACATTCTTATTTTTCCATTAAATCAAATTGCCATCAAAATGAAATTGAGTTAATGAGAAAAAATCTCGAATGCCTACCTCAAGTCATGGCTACCATATAAAGATCAAATGCTAAGAAACTATGTTATAAAATTTCATGCCAAATTTCATCAAGAATGGTCCTATATCGTAACTAATAGCCAACTTTTAAAATAATATGAATGAATATGCAAACATACATAAGTGGATGAACATAAATAATGAAGATACCAAATATTGCTTGAAGTAATGAAGTGTTGACTCAGGGTTCAATCCAGTATGCTCTTGTATGATCCAAAACCTACAAGGAAGGAAAAGATGGGGTTAGATCCAAAGGACACTATTAGGGCACTATTTCTCCTTGAATTTATTCTTTTGGGGTATGAGATATTGTAGTTGTTTTTTTTTTCTTTGAATCATTGTTTACAATTACTTTTGATGCAATATTTGTGTGAAGAACAAGAATAAAATGGTGAACGAGTGTATTTGACAAAGATAAATATGACACATTTTGTTTTGCTGATTGGGTTGGCCTGGTACCATTTACATGGCCTAGCCAGATATTAAATAGTGAGCTCATGAATAATGCCAGCATTAAATAGTGATCTCATGAACAATGTATGATGCCCTAGCTTGCAGCCCATGAGCCATCAAGACATTTGCTCATGAAATGATCATAAACGGGGACTACCACATAGTGAATATCAACAAAAAAACAAATAAAGAGAGATCAAACGCTTCACACAATGCCTTGAAGGTAATATAAATGATTCCCAAGCTCTCAAAGCTTGCAGGTCATCAAGCATTCCAAATGAAAAGATGTAAACAATGCTAGTATTAAATAGTGAGCTCATGAACAATGTATGATTCCCTAGCTTGCAGCCCGTGAGCCATCAAGACATTTCCTCATGAAATGATCATAAATGGGGAGTACCACATAGTGAATATCAATAGAAAAACAAATAAAGAGAGATCAAACATTTCACAAAATGCCTTGAAGGTAATATCAAAGATTCCCTAGCTCTCAAAGCTTCTGGGTCATCAAGCATTCCAAATGAAAAGATGTAAACAATGCTAGTATTAAATAGTGAGCTCATGAACATGTATGAAGCCCTAGTTTGCATCCCATGAGCCATCAAAACATTTCCTCATGAAATGATCATAAACAAGGAGTACCACATAGTGAATATCAATAGAAAAACAAATAAAGAGTTTTTATGAAACACTTCACACAATGCCTTGAAGGTAATAGAAACGATGCCCTAGCTCTAAAAGCTCATAGGTCATCAAACATTCCAAATGCTAAGATGTAAACAATGCCATTGAAATTGAGTTAGTGAGAATACAAAGCTCGAATGCCTACCTCAAGTGTCAGTACCCTCTTCCCACACGGTGTCAGCCTCTTCGCACATGCCAAAATTGAATGCCCTCTTCGCGCCATGCAAAAGTGCACTACCGTCTTCACAATAGCTCTTCAAATTCACAAAAATTACAAATGACACTTTCTTTTTCTTTTTTTTTGTTTATAACTAAAGGGTTATCATAATTACAATGTTATCATTGCTATGATGACATCATTAGGTGCACTTGAAAAAAAAACACAAAAAACAAACACAAATTGTAGTGGTGTCACAAATTGGCATCAAAATTTGACCCCAAATGTTGTAGTGGCCCAATCCATTTTGGAAAGGGTTCTAAGCTCACACCTCATTTTGTTGTACCTTTTGAGATCTTAGAGAGGATAGGCCCAGTTGCACATCATCTAGCTTTGCCACCTAGCCTGTCACATATCCACGATGTGTTTCATGTTTTTGTATTGAGGAAAGATATCTATGATGAGTCTCATATTATTGATTGAGATGCTTTACAGGTGGAGTCAGACAAATAGCTAGCATTGGAGCCCATATGTATTTTGGCTTACAAGATGCTGACCCTTTGAAGTTTTGGACCAGGTTAGGGTCCAGTGGGATTTCTATAATGAGGTTACAACATCATGGGAGGATGCAACACAGATGAGAGCACAATATCCCCTTCTTTTTTATGAACTCCAGGAGGAAGTTCATGCCTAGGGGGGAGGATGTGATGCATCACCTCATACCATCATTTTATAGCAGACTATTTCCACCTTATGATTATCATGTTGATATACATTTTGTTATGTTGGACTATTTGGACATGGATTTTATATTTTTCATACTATGTTGATATACATTTTGTTATGTTGGACTATTTGGACATGGATTTTATATTTTTCATACTATGTGATGACCTATGATTATGTGGATGATGATTTAGGAATCATATCCATGCTTTGATTATTAGGTCTTGATGTTATGGTATTTGATGAATTATTTAATTTAGAATATTATGCCTTAATTTCATGTTTATGCAAGAAAATTTTATGTGAGATTATCATGGTTAATGAGTTAGGTTAATTGATGTATTAATGTGTTCTTGAATTAATTTTATTTGAAATTAAGAAATGTATTATTGAGATTATGTGAATTTCTTGTGATGTAGTGTGGCTGCAGTTGGATTATATAATGTATTTGAGTGTGATTATTGATGATGTATTTTTATATATACATCATTTGATCTTTCATGAGCTACTGATATTGTTATCTAGTGTGTAGGAAATTGACCATGCATTAAACAAGGGGAAATTAAAGATGGATGCATGTGAAAAATATTTTGAAGCCAAGGTTATCTCCAAAGGGAGAAATAACTTCGTTGCTATGTATAATATTGTAAAGTAATGTTTGAATGTATTATTTAAATTGTCTATTTTTATTTTTTATTAATGTCTACTTGGCATACCATGTGTGTAGTGATGTGGTGTAAGTTTATGTGGTGTCAATTGAAACATGTGTTTGTAAGTTGGCATGTCCAAGTACATTGTTTATTGGTTGTCTTCCACCTTTGAGTCACCTTGTAGAATCCCAAGGTTAGGTATCTTGGTTGTTGATCCTTGAGAGGGAATCTTATTTCAAAGTTTCGTGGGTCAACTCTTAGTAGACTTTTGAGAGGTTAAAAGTAGTCCTAGGGGTTAGTTAGGGTTAAAATAAGATAACCTCATAGGTGTAATTTTGGTTTGGGGTCAAATTTTGACCAATAAGATGTTTTTGTCCCATTTTTGCCTCTTCTTAAAATGCCTTTTTAGAATGTGATGAAATTGGGAAGTGTGTCTTATCTTCCTCTTTTTGCAATTTTGAATTTCCCTCTTTTTGGAGAGAGAACCCTAGGATAGTGTGTCCAATCATCTTTGAGATTATGTAAGGTTTTCCTTTTTAGTGGGATGGAGATTAGTTTGGTATGTTGATTTTCTACTCTCTAATTTTGGAGACTTCTAGTGGACTTAGCAAGGTTTTGGTTGACTTAGCAAGGGAGGCTTATAGGAAAGGAGCTGTTCTCAAACCCTCATTGCCATAACTTGGAGAAAGGTTGGTACCCTTTTCATGGAAGACTCATTTCATGGAAGATGTGTATTTGGGTTTTGTGAATCTTTATGGTTTCCTTTCATGGCTTCTTGTTTAATTTTATTTTCTAGTTTTTTTTTGTGTGATTATTTTGTTGTGGTGTGCAAGGCTAAACTCACCCTTGGGAGGGAAGAGAACCTTGATGGGTGAAGGGATTTATTTAGGAATGCCCATTTAGTGTAGAGTCCTTCCTCATGGAGAAAGGGGATGAGGCATGGATGTATGGGCTCCATGTTGCCATTTTTGTTATCTACATATTTGGGGACCATAAGGGTTGTTACTTGTGTATGGAAATGGGGGAATTGATATTTTTGGTTATGGCCTTGTGAAGGCACTTGGTTTATGTATTTGGGCCTTGTTGAAGGCATGGTTTCATAATTTTATGGCTTCTCCTACTTGGGTATTTTCCACCTTCACCTCTCCTAAGGGTGTAAGGTGACCCATTGTGTAAAAATCTTTGGGAACATAATTTTACGTGTTTAAGTGTTTTCTAGTTTTTATTGTGAATGCATCTTTGAAGCTTGTTTGTACTCACATCCATCTTTGTTTCACCAAGCTCGGAGGTGGCCATGTAATGACCTAGGTTGGGCGTCGAGCCTCCATGGTTAAGTGGCATTCTTTTTACAGATTTTCACTGGCTAAAACTTGCTTGTTTTATTGAAGAAATAAAAAGAGAAGATTTAGAAATTTTCCTACTTGTAGCTTTTATGTTGAAAAAGGGGTAAAAAAAGCCATGTGTAGGAAGTTCTGTAAAAGGCCATGTGTAGGAAGTTCTATAAAAGGCCATGTAAATGCCTATTAGCATGTAAAATGCTTGTAAAGTTGTATTTGAATGTGAAATGATTCTCCATTAATTTCTATGTGTATTCTAAAGAAAGAAAATGTAAAAAGAATGTATTCCTTATGCTTGAATGCAATATGGTAGCTTTCTCATTTGTATTTCCTTATGCAAGAAAAAAGTGAGTTAGATTATTTTCATGTTTGAAATCCTCTTCCCTATGTATGCAAAGTTTATCTCAAACATTTTTTTGAATAGAAGAAAAGAATTTGGCCTTTTACCTTTCCTATAGTCTAAGTAGAAAAGATATCATTTTCATGATTATTTTAGTTCAAATTAAAAGAATTGTATATACACCTATGTATATATACTAGGGTATATATACATAGATAGATATAATCTAAAAGAAATATTGCTATGTTAATGCTTTACAGACAAATTTTCTATTTCAACTTCTTCATGCTTGCCTCAAAGAGGTATATACATCATTATGTATATACATATATATTTTAAAAATATATATGTATATACTAATTCATAAGTACAAACACACACCCATATATATATAATGTGTATATTCTAATATGGTAACAATACTCTATATTCTTCCTTTTAATAAAAAAATTATATATATATATATATATATATATATATATAAATTGAAAATATAGTCAACTGTTTACAAAAGAGTCTTGTTGTCAAAATTTTACATCATTATAGATAGTATAACCTATATATGAGGCTAAATACAACATTTACCTTGAGGACAAAAAAGTTACTAAGATAAAAAAATTAAAGTCAGAAGGCCTCAGAAAGACCTATTAGTCCCATCCTTTTTCCTGTCCATGATCTTCAATCTGGCTTAAGCTGTTTTCATTTGATCCCCATCGATCCACACTTCTGGAATTAAATTCACATTCAATGTATTCATTTGTTGTATTTTCTCTTGTGTCTCCTTCACTGGTATCCTGTGGTATCATAGTGTTTTGTAACCTTGGATTTGGTGGACTATTCTCAGGTTGTTCATTGTAGCTTTGAACTCCTAAGTGAACCATCTCAAGAGCATCCACCGCTTGAATATCTTTAGCAAAGAGGATAGTGGCCCCTTCTTTTACCAGGCTCTGGAATCTTTCTCTCGATATTTGTATAGTGGTAGTGACCTGAGACATTATAGTAAATTGTGTGAGTTTATAATTAAACTCAGTAAGGTCCCTTTTCTTATCTTGGAAGATTTCCTCTGCTTCCAAATAAACCAAAGAACTTCAGTAGTAAAAGTGATCCAGAAATCATTGAGTTTACAATCAAACTTCTCCTTATACCTAGCCAAGATTTCATGCCAAGACAGACTAGACTCAAAATATCTCAAAATATCACAACCAAAGAAAGAAGACCAAAATTTAACAACCCACTAACAATTAAAAAATAAGTGCTCATAAGACTCAGAATAGTTACAAATAGAGAAAAAAATAGTGTTTCTAGACCCTTGAGAGACAAAATAACCAATTGCATACTTTTTCAATAGAAAAATCCACTTAAAACAAACCTTCTTGGGCTCCACATGAGAATGCCATAACAGTTCAAAGATTAAATGCCACTTATTGCTAGACCAATTCAAGC
The DNA here is from genome assembly GCA_027943335.1 of Chamaecyparis obtusa. Taxonomy (NCBI): domain Eukaryota; kingdom Viridiplantae; phylum Streptophyta; class Pinopsida; order Cupressales; family Cupressaceae; genus Chamaecyparis; species Chamaecyparis obtusa. The sequence goes on from BSBK01001418.1 coordinate 2,311,220, forward strand.
ACTAGACAAGGTTAATTTCATTAAAAATGTTGTTACTGTCAGTCATCATATTATAGATTTTCTTGCAAGAGAAGTTCCCAAGAATATTACCATCCTTCCATTTAATATAACCAGGGTTTTGCCTGGATTGAATGCATTTTCTCGGGAACCAATTACCCACAACCTTAGCAATGAGGGTGTAGGTTTTTTTTTGAGATGAAGGAATGTCAAACTTTTTGCTTAACTCTGCCAAAGAGGGGAGCTTGTTATCAACAATAATATCACTTATGAGTGATATGCTTTTTTTATTCCAACTTCCTGCTGAACAACATTGGGTGAGGGTAAGTGGTTTATCACATAGATAGATCCCCCACCAAATGGATTTGTCAATAACAGAGAAGTATGGGTTTCTCCCTATAGCACTTCTGGAACATAGGAGTGGTTTAATGTCTTTCCAAGCCTTCCACAGAGTAGCGAATACCCTAGAACCAAAGACTTTTACATGAAAATCACCAAGAAGAATGTCAAGAAAAGGGATATTCTTCCAAGTCTTACCCTTTTTAACCACAGATCTAGCAATATTGTTTCTGATTAAGATTTTCCAAGGATCATTACCAGAAATGGCTTTAATAATCCATTTGGAGGTCAAGGTCCTCCCTTGTTTTTTGAGATCTTTAATGCCCAAGCCAACTTGCATTCTTGGGGTACAACACCACTCCCACTTGACATTATGCCTCTTTCTGTTACCAATACCATCTGACCAAAGGACATCCCTCATAATTTTTTCAAGGTTATTAGTTTGAGAATTAGTAAACAACCAAGTTGAAGCATAGTATATTGCATGTGAGGAGAGAACTTTCTGTATAATTTGTAGTCCTCCTACTAAGGATAACATGTGTATTTTCCATTTTAGGTGTTTTCTTTCTATTTCTTATAGATCGAATTTGAGCACCAGCCAATCAAATAGGAACATGAGGTGTTCAAACAATGAGCTCATAAACAATGCATGATGCCCTAGCTTGTAGCCTGTGAGCCATCAAGACATTTCCTCATGAAATGATCATAAACAGGGAGTACCACATAGTGAATATGAACAAAAAAATAAATAAAGAGAGATCAAATACTCCACACAATTCCTTGAAGGTAATAGAAATGACACCCTAGCTCTCAAAGCTCGCAGGTCATCAAACATTCCATATGAAAAGATGTAAATAATACCAGTATTAAATCAGTGAGCTCATGAACAAGTATGATGCCCTAGCTTGCAGCCTATGAGCCGTCAAAATATTTCCTCATGAAATGATCATAAATGGGGAGTACCACATAGCTAGTGAATATCAACATCAAAACAAATAAAGAGAGATCAAACACTTCACACAATATATGTTATTTTATAATATTTTATTAATACTAAATATATTGTTTTATTAAGACTAAATATATTGTTTTATTAAGATTTTATTAAGAAAAACTATTTTGAGTTAGTTTTATGTTGTTTTATAAGATATTTATTAAGACTAAATAAATGATGTAAACTCAATATAATAAACAAAGCACCAACCAATCAAATAGGGACGTGAGGTGCTCAAATAGTGAGCTCATAAACAATGCATGATGCCTTATCTTGCAGCCCGTAAGTCATCAAGACATTTCCTCATGAAATGATCATAAAGAGGGGGTATGACATAGTGAATATCAACAACAAAACAAATAAAGAGAGATCAAACACTTCACACAATGCCTTGAAGGTAATAGCAACAATGCCCTAGCTCTCAAAGCTCATGGGTCATCAAATATTCCAAATGCTAAGATGTAAACAATGTCATCCAGACGTGTACTTTGAGCTTTCCTACAACAAATGGACTTGTGATGATTTTCACAATAGTACATGTGTTGAAGGAAAGCTCAAAGTACTACTTAGAAAAATATGAATGTTCATCACCTATGCATATCAGAGTTGATCAGATAAGGTATATGCACAACAAAACAAATAAAGAGAGATCAAACACTTTACACAATGCCTTGAAGGTAATAGAAATGATCAAACACTTCAAAATAGTGACATCAGTAATAAAATAGGGACATTAGTAATTAAATAATACACTTACTATTTTGAATTTGGGCTCATAAAGATTAAGATATCCCTATTTTATTACTGATGTCCCTATTTAAATCATTTCTTGAAATGAACCAAAAACATCAAGAATGGTCCTATATGGTCACTAATAGTTGTATGCTATTGTATGATCCAAAACCTGCAAGGAAGGAAAAGATGGGGTTAGATCCAAAGGATCTAGGCAATGCCTAACACACTACTACTGATCCTCATCTACAATTATGCATGTGCATAGTCAAGCCATACACTTCTAAAATGAACTATGCTACAGAACATGGGTGTGTGTTAATGTGATTCAAAAGCTATTATGGAAGATTGTTCTATTATTGAGATAAGGATATCTTAATTCTACAAGAATGAATGTTTCAGAAATATTTGAATTTAATTTTGACAATAACATGAGGAGTGATATATTTCAAGCTTCAGTGAGACTTCATACCATGTAGTGTTCATAGATTACATTCAATTCGTTATTTATGCTTGTATTGGTGGAAAACTCTTGAATATGCACAAAAGAGATTGCATTCAACCATGTTATTTACATGACACATGTGGTTTACCTCAAGCCTAAATCAGTGTTGTGTACAATTTTGTGGATGGTGCATGGTATGAAGCCTCGCTCAAGCTTGAAAATGATAAGCATTATGATGTTGAGGTATGGTGTGGTAAGCAAAAGTATAGTTTCTCGTAAGCTGCTATTGGTATAGTTTTTTTTTTTTTCAATAGTTGCAGAATCCAGCTTCTCCTATACTCACATGTATGTATACATTTTGGGCTTGTCTTTAATGTCATGTAAATTTGAGTGAAATGGTAATAATATTTAAGAGCAACAAGTATGGCATTTTAAACAAGTATGCATATAATTTATATAATAGGAGTACTATATTTTAATGAAACACTTAATGAGAAGGATGCCTATATAACAGGAGTGATATATTTTAATGCTGTGGACATAGAAATTGTAGTGTAAGTAGTAGGATGATTGTAAGTGGACATAGAAATTGCAGTGAAACTCTGTAATTGATTATGGCTCAGTGTTCTATATCCATAGTCAATGTCTATTTAAACTTTAGGATGATACTTATATGATGTCTTAAGTAAATTGTTCTTACCTTGAGACTAGCACACCATGGGATTAGAGGATGGTTGTTATAATAGCAACTGTGTGTATGTGGGATACTTTTATATTTTGTATTAAATGATGATACATATGTGTTTCTTCCTTTTACAATAGTTTATATTCTGATACTTATATCTTCAATTGTCAAATGACCAATGAGTGATAATTTCAAAAGTGTAACATAATTCAAGGCATGTGAATTCATATTGTACTTAATCTGAATGCCACTGTGTAATGTTTTTACTTACGATATTTCGAGACCCCTCTCCATTTTAAAGTAACCTATGACTTCAAAGGAGGAATTATGAAATATAGGTGTAGGTAGTTATCTCTTCTATAATGATGGAGGAGTGAAAGGTAATGATCAATGAGGTTGTTTCTATTAGATCATACATTAATAACCTTATATATATGCCAGAGCTCAAATTCATAAATACACACACACACCCATATATATATATATATATATATACATAGATATATATATATATATATATATATATATATATATATATACATAGATATATATATATATATATATATATATATATATATATATATATATATATATATATATATATATATATATATATATTTATATATATCTATGTATATATATATATATATCTATGTATATATATATATATATATAACATGTATACTCCAATATGGTTACAATACTCTACATTCTTCCTTTTAAGAAAAATTCATACATACATACATACATACATATATATATACATACATACATATATATACATATATACATACATATATATATATATATATACATATATATATATTTATATATATACATATATACATATACATATATAATATTATATATATATATATATATATATATATAATATATATATATATATATATATATATATTATATATATATATGTATGTATATATATATATATGTATATATATATATATATGTATATATATATATATATGTATATATATATATATATATATATATATATGTATGTATATATATATCTATATATATATATATATATATATGTCAATATTTATGAAACTACATATATAATAATAAATATTATGTTAATAAATAATAATTAAACTAAACTATATAAATGAAAATTTTAATAAACTAACATTTAAATTTAATTTTTTTTTAAAAAACAAACCCCTTACCATCGGCAGGACTGTGTCCCACTGTAACCCCAAAGGGGTATACGGTGGATACAACCACTCCATCCCAATGGGGATGGTGGTCCTACCACTGCCACCCCCTTGGGGGGAGTGGTGGGTAGGGCCCACACCTCCCATTGGGGTGCGGGTGGACTGGCCCCCTACATGCCCATTTGGATGGGGTGCGGGTGAGGGCAACGCCCACCCTCAGCCTAAACAATAGTTGTTCGGTCTGTTGCGGCAACAACTAGGTTTTGCTTCCTGTAGGGATATTTTTCTAATAAAAAAATAATAATAACATTTATTTTTATATCTGCAATATGTACAAAAAAATACATTCATAACTATGTAATGATCTTTGAAAATCTGCAGTATTAGGATATGATGATAAATAGTAAAAATATTTGTATGACTGTAAAATAAAATAGTGACATACTCAGAGATATAAATTTGAGAATAATACAAAGATATTTGCATTCTTAATAACAATATTTTAATAGAAAACTAATGTAAAATTTTGAGAACAAAATCAAAACTAATATTATACCTTGTTGTTATAGAATGCATTGTAGAAAACTTGTAGATCTTTGTTCAAATTTGTATGTACCCCCTTTTGTAGAAACCCCTATTGCATGTATACACAAGTATATATGTATGTATATACACACACTTGTGTGTGTATATACACACATGTATATTTGTGTGTATACATTCTTGCTTTTTCTTCATCCATGCTCCAAGACCAAACTTGCAACCACAAAATGGAGAAATTAGGTTTTTGGTCAAGTTTTATTTTAGGGCCTAACCCTAATTTTGAAATTAGGGTTAGGGTTGGCTTTTGGAGCCATTTTTAATTTTGAAATTTTAATTATTATTTTTCATTTAATTCTGGTTTAGTTTTTAAATTACTGGTTATTATTAATTAATGACTATTGACTTTACAGAGTCCTCTTTTGAAATTTGATTTTAATAATATTATTTTATTTTGTCTTGAGATTTCAAAAAGATTCCCTTATATGATTTTATTGGGATTTTAAATGTCTGGTCATTGGATGATTGTTTCCACTTTATTTTCAAATTTAATAATGTTAAAATATTAATTAAATGGACCTTTTTAATATTTTAATATTATTTCTTGAGATTTGTCATTTCCAAATTTAAAATTTAAAATTTAATTCTTTTTTTTTTATTAATATTTTAATATCAAGTTGGTGATAATTTTAATATTTAAATTGGTTTTATTATTTTCCATAATAAATGGAATATTTAGGGGAGATTAATTTAAATGTCTGAGGTGGGACTTAGGTTAATTATTTCTCCCTAGCATTAATGTCTAATTTAATATTAATATTTTTATATGGTTTTCAATCCTTTTTAATGATTAAAATAAATTGATTAATGAACTTTGGAACTTTATATCTTAAGTAAATTATAATATTTTAATTTAAAATATTTGAATATTATTATAATTTAATAAGTAATAATTTCTTAACCCTAGTTTTCGCTTAGGGTTATTTTCTTGTTCTTATTTAACTTTTTTATTTATCTGTCGATATTTTGCATTTCGATCGTAGTTGGTAACCTGGTTCTCGTTAGAAACTATTAGGGTTACGATTACGATTGAATTATTCTTTGTTTTGAATTGAACCTTTTTGGGTATGTTGACCCAACCTTTGACTTTTCAATATTTTCTAAGTTTGAATTTTCACCTTGGTTTATCCCTTTTATTAACTTTTGTTTTAAACTTGGTTAGGGTTTCTTAAGGACCTAGTTAGGGTTTTGCATAGACTAATGTAGATAAACGATCAAGGGATGTTGGAAAGCCAACGCATGTCATGATACCTCTTGTGAGTTAAATTCTGTTGGTTGCATTTTGTTTCATGTTGAGTGTTCCTTAGTAGGTTGTCTTGTTTCCTTTGTACTTTAAAAAAAATTGTTGTGCGTGTTTTGCCTTAATTTTTGGGCATGACATTTTTGTATTAGAGCCCAGTTTCAACTCTAGGAGCCTAAACCCATTGCATATTTAATGCATCTTCTATTTTTACCCTTGTGTAGGATGACTCCAATCATGCATAGTGGTCTTCATCATGGGTGAGGTGCTAGGCTTTCCTGTGTGGTAACAGAAGATGTTGAGAAGACAAAAGAGGGAATAGGTGGTGAGCAAGGACCTCCCCCTGTGTCACCATTGAATTCTAACTAGGATATTCTGAATGAACTTCAAAATCTCACTAGTATCATCATTGGTAGATTTCCCCAAGGAGGTCAGTAGATTGAGATCTGAGAGTGGATTAGGTGCCCTCCTCCTACACATGTTGAGGTTGAGGCAGATCTAGAGGGCAAGTTAGTTCACATGCCAGAGCCACCACCTGAGGTAGTGCATAGAGAACCCTGAGATGCAGGAGATTAGATTAGAGATATTCTTCACCTACAAGCACCACCTTTAACATGATCTACAGATGGGATAGAGGTTGATGCATATCTTTTGAGCCTTGAGCATTGATTTGGGTTGCATCCTTATGAGAGCAACCTAAAGGCGTGCTTTTTGGTGCACATGATGAGAAGGATTGCTTCTACATGGTGGAGGTAGGAGAGTATAAGAATCACTTGGTCATAGATACCCTCTCATGGGAGACCTTCTTAGAGAGGTTCAGAGCCATATATATGTTAGAGAACTTTAGGGAGTGCTGAATTGATGAGTTTCATGACCTACAACATAGGGGTCTTATAGTGGCACAATATGAGAGCAAGTTTCTTGAGCTCCTTCCATATGTTGATTTTATGACAAATGAGAAACTATAGGTCAACCACTTCATTAAGGGTTTGAACCACACTATTTATGATAGAGTGCACATGGTACCTCTAGGATATTTTGATACACTATAGAGAGGAACATGATAGCCAAGGAGATCCATAATAGATTTCATGATGCATGGGATATGTTTCAAAACTATAATCTCGCACCATAGTCTTCTGGTTTTTAGAGATCCCATTGGAAGGGAAATTAGAGGCATTCATCAGGATCATTTAGAGAACCTTAGCCATAATAGTAGCAACAATCAAAATAGAGTCAGAGACAGAGGCCTCCTTAGGGACAACAAGGATCTAAGCCCAAGCAGTGGCAATTGCAGGGTCCTCGATGGGATCAGAGATCTTAAACACAATATGCACCTCTAGCTAGGACTCAATAGTCTTCTAGAGGTGGTTTTAGTGGATCTAGCATAAAAGGGGGACAACAAAAATCTAGGCCATAAGGGATTTAGATTCAAGCTCTAGGTCCATGTTACACTTATGGTGCTATGGGACACATTGCTAGAGATTGTCCATCGGGTCATCTAGCTAGTAGTCAGAGGGCAACAACTTCAGAGACTACAATGATAGACATGGGGAGATCTCACTGAATATTTGTAGCACTTGATAACCTCTAGGCTAAGCATCAGACCATGTGGTTATTGAGGTCATATGTAGGATTTGAGGTAGTAGCATTTCCATTCTTTTTGATTTAGGAGATACTAATTCTTTCATTACTCCTTTTATAGTGGAGCGTTGAGTGCTAGTGGCAACTAGGTAGGATGTGAGTTGGGAGGTTGAGTTAGCCTCGAGTGCTAGGGTGTTAGTTAATTCCTTGGTGAGAGTATGTCAAATGTACTTATGGGACATGGCCACCATAGTTGACCTTTGTATTACACCACTTGGATCCTATGATGTTTTCCTTGCCATGGATTACTTTTATGCCCATAATGCCAATATAGATTGTAGGGAGAAGAGAGTTAAGTGTGTGGATGATTCTGGTACATCCTTAGTGATTTCAAGGGTTCAGATGCCCATATATCTTCATGTGATTTCTTCTATGCATCTTAAGAACCTGCATAAAAAAGGGGTGTCAGTTGTTTTCCATCACTATCAGTGATAGAGAGGAGGAGGTGGAGAAGGAGCCTTCCCTTGATGACCATCCCATTTTGTAGGAGTTTTCTGATGTTTTTCCTTCAAAGCTACCTGGTATGCCACCCTCTAGAGTAGTGGATTTTCACATTGACCTTGTGACAAGAGCAGAGCCTGTATCTTGAGCACCTTATAGGATGACTACCCACGAGCTCAATGAGCTCAAGATTTAGTTGGAGGAGCTCTTGGAGAAATGGCATATTTTCCCTAGTGTATCACCATGGGGTGCACCTATCATCTTCATTAAGAATAAGGATGGGTCTCTTATGTTGTGCATGGATTACCAAGAGTTGAATAAGGTGAACATTAAGAATTCATATCCACTTCCTAGGATTGATGATTTGTTTGATTAGCTTTAGGGTGCTCATGTATTCTCTAAGATTGATTTGAAGTCAAGGTACCATCAATTGAGGATTGTAGAGAGTGATATCCACAAGACTACCTTTTGTACATGTTATAGCCACTATGAGTTCATTATGGTTCCTTTTGGACTCACAAATGCTCCAACTATATTCATGAGTCTCATGAATGCAGTATTCTGCTCATTCTTAGAAAGATTTGTGGTGGTATTCTTGGATGATATTTTTATCTACTCAGAAGATGAGCAAGAGCATGAGGAGCACTTGAGATAGGTTTTTTAGTGCTTGAGGGATAATTAGTTGTTCAGAAGTTTTTCAAAGTGTTCTTTCTTTAGATTAGAGGTTCACTATCTTGGCCATGTGATATCAAGAGATGGGATTTCAGTTGACCCATCTAAGATTAGAGCTATCATGGATTGGCCAACACCTACCACTATGATCGAGGTCAGGAGCTTCATGGGTCTTGCAAGCTATTATAAACATTTTGGTGAGGGGTTTTCTAGAGTAGAAAATCCAATCATTTCCCTTCAGAGAAAGGGGATGAAGTTCGAGTGGAAACAGAAGTGTGAGAGATATTTTTAGGATCTCAAGAGAGCACTCACCAACACACCTATTCTAGCAATGTTGGATCCTTCAACAGAGTTTTTGGTTTGCATAGATACATCATTAGATGAGATTGGAGTAGTCCTTATATAAGGTGGTAGAGCTATTTCTTATGAGTTTAGGAAACTCAAGAATCATGAGCTTAACTACCCTACCCATGACCTTGATCTTGCAACAGTGGTGCATGCTTTGGTGAGATTGCGGCATTTCCTTTTGGGTCATCAATTTGAGCTTCATTCGATCATCAAATCTTGCAGTACATATTTACTCTGTCGAATCTTAATGCTTGGTAGAGGAGGTGGATGGAGTTCCTTGTTGAGTATGAGTTTGATGTTCATTACATCAAGGGTAAGGAGAACGTGGTTGCAGATGCCTTGAATAGGATACGTCACAAGCTTTTAGCTATGACTTCTAGCACAGATTTGAGAGGGCATATTTTTCAGCACTTTCCTAAGGATGGATTTTAGTTAGAGGTTTTTCAGATGGTTTAGGCTCAAAGACCCCTTGAGGTGAAGTTCTTAGATTATATCCTAGAGTTTGATGGTCTTCTTCATCATAGGGGATGTAGTTATGTACCTTCTTCTGGTGGGTTGTGTGACTTCATTATTCTTGAGGCTCATAGAGTACCCTATGCAATGCACGCTAGAGTCAAGAAGTTACATGCAGATTTGAGACAACTTTTCCATTGGCCAGGTATGAGGTTGCACATTATTGAGATTTTGGATAGATGCTTGGAGTGTTAGAGAGTTAAGGTAGAGCACTACCATCCTAGTGGGCTTCTTCAGCCACATGAGGTACCCGACTGGAAGTGGTAAATTATATCCTTGGACTTTATTGTTGGCCTTCCTATGTCATCTTGTCACCACGATGATATTATGATGACAGTGAATAGGTTGACCAAGGTAGCCCACTTCTCACTCATGTGTACTACTTTCTTAATACCTGCACTGGCACACATATTCTTGTGAGATATTATCATACTCCATGGCGTTCCTCATAAGATTATATCTGATAGAGATTCTCTCTTTACTTCTTCCTTTTGGAGAGAGTTGCAGACAATGTTGGGCACCACACTCAATTTTAGTATAGCTTATCATCCTAAGATAGATCAAGATGGTCATACTGAGAGAGTCCAACAAGTGTTATAGGATATTCTTCACATGTATGTGATGGATCATCAGAGTAGATGGGAGGATTTTTTTCATTTGGTGGAGTTTGACTATAATAATGGGCATCATTTATCTTTGGGTATGCCTCCTTATCTAGATTTTTATGGTAGACCTTGTGGGACACCTTTGAGTTGGGATAGGATTGAGGATATAGTAGTTGTTGGGTTGTAGTTGGTCAGAGAGATGGAGCAACAAGTAGACCTGATCAGGTAGTGTCTTAGAGAGGCGACAGGCAGAAGAAGTATGCAGATGCAAAGAGGACTCATCATTTCTAAATGGTTGGTGACAAAGTCTTCTTAAGAGTATGACTGCATAAGAACCCAATATATTTTGGAAAGGTTTCTAAGCTTGCACCTTGTTTTGTTGAACCTTTTGAGATCTTAGAGAGGATAGGCCCAATTGCATATCATCTAGCTCTACCATCTACCCTGTCACGTATCCACAATGTGTTTCATGTTTCTGTATTGAGGAAATATATCTATGATGAGTCTCATATTATTGATTGGGATGCTTTGAGGGGGGTCATCATTTGATAGACTAGGGGCATAGCATGACCCTAATTTAGCTAGAGTGCCCACTAGAAAACCACATGTCAATAATATTAGTGTTCCTTCTGTTGTGAAGGAACGTGTGGAGATGGGCACACTAGGCATGATTAGTGCTTTGACATAGACTCTCATTTAGTATGCAAGTTCTTTAATTGAAAATCAACATGGTCATTCTTTGAGGGGCCATATTTGTAAGTCATGTGGATCTCTATGCACATATGGTAGTGCTGATAGACAAGGAGATGATGATGGATTTTTTGTGGTTCCACAACACACGCCCCATTTAGGCTAGTTAGTCTAATGGGGACCCCCTTTTTGGTAGGTCTTTTATCCTTTTGTGTGGTTTAAAGTCTCCAACGTAAACCCGATTTGGTATCTGATGATTTATATTGTGGACCCCTCAAGATGTTCCCAATAGCTAGGTGTTGTGTTAGATTCTTTATATCAATTTCTCCTGCCTTTGTTTAGGTTTTTGTTATTTACTAATTCCTTAAGACTTAGTAGTTTTTCTTGTTCCCTTTTTAGACTTTTAGAGTGTCAGAGGTCCGTAGACCTTTGAAACTTTGAAATACTAAAAGGTTCAGCTTCAAAATAGGTCAAAGAGTCAAATTGTCAGACTTTTAGAGTCCAACACCCTGACTTTCCAAATCATGTCACCATGTGTGTGGCCTATAAAAGGGCATTTTTAATTTATTTTTCTTTCATTATACAATTCAAATCCTTTTGAGCTCCGACCTATGAATTTCACAATGACATTGTGACCTTGAGTGATCAGTCTTTGCATCCATTTTGTGACCTTTTGAAAATTCTTCAGCATCCTCCATTGATTTTTCAAGCTTGAGCTCATAGAATTTGTCAGTTTTTCTTTTTAGCCTTCAAGGTAGGGTTATATATTTTTCTTTTCCCTTGTTTTTCATTGTATTTCTAGAGCTTCTCTTAATTTTTTTTCTTGTTCAAAGTTAGGGTTTTATTTCCTTCATTTTTTGGTCTTATCTTTTTTTGGTCTTAAATTTTATTATAGGGTTTCCTTTATCTTTAGGGTTTTCAGTCGTAACTCCTCTAATGAGTCAACCTTTAGTTGACCAAATCCCCATAATCATGAACATTAGTTGGACAAGGACTTGGATTTGATGCTCCTAATCATTCTTTGGAGCTATCAAAGTTTTAGACTCTAATACACCAAAAGACCACCCTAACTTTGATGCACCAATGATCCTAAGATGTCTCAAAAACATGTTCTATATTTTGGCATTGCATACCATGAAACAAAAATTGACCTCTGACACTCCAAAACCCTAAACACACCTAAATTTATTGTGGTATTCCAATTTTATCAGAACTTTTTGGATTTTCACACTTCGAAAGTCCTCGGGACCCTCCAATACACCGCATTACCAAATACATTGTTCTATGCTCATTTAACATATGCATCAGACTATTATAATTTTTTTCTAATGAAATTGTCAGACTACAAAGGTCTGAAACTCCAAAATTTCTAGGGACTTGGGTTTCTGATCTTTTAAGTGGATTTTCATTACTTCTTTCTAGGATTTTTAGGGTTTTCTTTGTTTTTTATAGCTTTAGTTAGGGAAATTTGTATGCTTTCAATAATATGTTTCTAACAATTGCATTTTCATATAGGATACAAAGATGTCAACTCCTCAACTAGTGAAATACAATTTTAAGGGGTATAACACTCCCACCAATATGGGGAAATTGCACAGTGAAATAATTGATACCGACATTGGACATATGGATTGGAACTCGTTCCTGAGGAAATGTTCTCAATGTGAGTGAAGATATACATATTGCATTGCTTTGGCATTTGTGGGATTAGTAAATGCAGCTACTCATCCTATTTCCATTCTTTCACTAGACCTAATCCTCACACTGGAAGAACATTATGTAGCAGATAAAAAGGTATTAAAGAAAAAGACTAGAGACATTGTATTGTACCTAAGGCCAAACATCATTGAGGAAGTGTTCCATTTACAAAAGCTATATCACTACTACCCAAATACCAAAGAGAGATATGAGGTGGTTTTAAAAAAATCATAAAATCTATGACCTCATTAATGAGAAATACTTGATCAAGCCTCTAAAAAAGGACAAGCTAGACAAGGTTAACATGAGAAGAGGTTACTTGATTTAAGACATGGGAAATGCAATAACACTTTTGAGCAGGGTATATGGCTTTCCTACATCACAAAATTTGGAACAATGGATGGTTCATATGATAAAATAGATCAATGGAAGGAAAGTATGGATAGATTGGGCTACCATCATCAATGATAATATACATGATCAACTCACTCAGGTAAAAAATAATTTGAGGTTTTATATGACCTCCTACATCATCTACCATCTAGCTACAAGAGTATATTACTCAAGGCTCACAAGGAAAGGGTCATTAAATGATTAGAATACATGGACATACACTATATACCATCATCTCCTAAGGAAGGAGAAGCTAAAATATGATAGTCATGAATACAAGTTAATTAATGATGCCTTCATCTTTACAACCATTAGATCCATCAAAGACAATTATGCAAAGATATTATAAGATCAAGTTGTAGCTAAGGTCTATTTTATTGTGGCCTATTACATTTAATGAAGAACCTTCACATATATCTAGGTGGTAGGAAGAACACTTAACCCCAAGACACTTCCATGCTACCCATCATACAAGATAGTGTCAATGGAAATCAAAAGACAACTTTTAGATGCCTTTGAGTTCATCAAGAACAAGAAGAAGCAATGTTGGGATTGTCCCATCTCTATCAGAGCCTACTTAGTGTAGGATATAAAAGTTTGTAAATCAATAGCACTAGAATGGGATGAATGTCTTATGAAAAAATATCATTTGATAAGGCCTAGGTTTGATCCGATTAGGACCTTTAGCCACATCACAGGGAATTTTTAAAGGCACAAACCCCATTTGCAAGATCACAGGATGAACTATGTTGATGATTATGAGTTTAGAATCAGGGATCATTATAGACTGGATTTGGAGATAGCACAAGAGGTTATTGAATTTTTCATTCCTCAAAAGTTTTGGGATAAAGAAAATAATAAAATCATTGATCCCATTTACAATAAGGACAAGGTGTACAATAATTCAATTCTAAACACCGAGGTACAAAGGGATGAGAATGATGATATCAAACACTGAGACAAACACATAATATACTTAACAATGGGGTGGATACATAAGACCTTTAGGCTTGAATCCAGTGTTAATTAATCCTCAACTATATCCACCTTCTAAGGTGGAAAAAGGGAAAGGAAGAAAGGTGAATATCCCTACATTAAAGAAACTTCTCCCATACAACAAAAAATAGTCTATAGGCTTGCAAGGCATATTATTTATGGTCCTATAGATAGAATAATAGAAAAGATGAAAATAAAATAGGGTGATGCACCTTCTTCTACAAAAAAAGGAGATTCACAAGTTGAGGAACCCAAAATAGATGCTCCATCTAAGGCTCCTAAGGTTCCCTCCACATTAGGCTGAGAGAAGGTTCCTTCCTTCATGATCTAAAAGCCTAAGGATATAGAGCCCTAAGTGAAGGGAAAGGTTTACAAAAGAAAGAGGGCTTTAGTATCTCCTTGGTTAGAAACATTACCTAAAGAAGAGGAGGTGGAAGAAGAAGAGGTCCCCATAGTTAAAATAAATCGATAGGCTACTATAGCTTCCATGAGAATAGAAAAAGCGAAGGATACTCAGCCACAAATATAGAAAGAGAAAAAATGACTTAGAAAAAGGTACAGAGGTTGAGCCCAAAACTAAGGGTAACTTGGGATAAGAAAAAAATGAGTTATTAAACTTTGAGGATATCCCCAATTTCTTCGACCCTCCTATTCAACTTGTCAATCCAAATTTTGATTCTACAGTGACACTAGTATAGACACCTTTTAAAGTATAGGGATAAGATGATGTTTCTGCCCCTTCGACACAAACATGTGGAAGTCAGGAGAAGGAGGTAAGTGGAGACCAAGTGTTATATGAAAAAATAGAGATGCAAGTACCTATTCACCCATCCTTGGATGAAGGACTTGAGATACAAAAGGATACAAGGATGAAGGAACAAGGAATAAAATAGGAGTGAAGTAATTAGGCTCGAAGAAAGAGAAATTGATAGAAATTCAACAACTGAGGAATCCAAGGGTGATGAATTGGTAGAGGTTACTCAAGTGCCACATATTTTAACTCCTCCACCTCCAACAACTTCACATATACAAATAGAATAGGTACCACCAAAGAAGAAATAAAATCTAGGAGTTGGATTATGGGCTAAAATACTAGCTAGCTCATTATCTAGTGAGGAAGAGAGAGAGAGGAGGATCCTAAGGAAGAAGGTAATGAGGAAAGAACACATGAGTCAGAAGGAAACCAATAGTCTCTCCCATAATTCCTAGAAAGAGAAAAAACCCCCAAGCTTGAAAAACAACAATCTGAGCATGAATAAAGAGAAGGAGAGGAGAAAACTCCTAAAAGTTTAGAAATCAAGGAGGCCTTGGAATGGGAAAGAAAGGGAGAGGAAGAGAAATATGAAGAGGTTCAAACAATAGGTGATCCAATAATACCATATGAACCATTTCCTACCTCCACCAAGCCCACCTAGTTGGCTAACGAAATCCAACCCCAAAACTCATTCAATAGATCTGCAACTTCTACAAGTACATCTTCTACTTCCTCTTTACCAACTTTTGGAATTAAAGAAAAACACATATGCTCATGCCTCATACCCTCTATGAATTTTCTTCCATCAACAAAAGTTATCCTTGCATTACCACATACATTTTATTCTATGTCCTTCAATGGTTTTAGCTTATGTCACACTCCATCCTTTGTCAGGAAATAGGTATTCACATGACCATCATGTACAACATGTCTATCAAACTTCCATGGTCTACCCAACAACATATGACATGCATCCATAGGTATGATATCACATAGTACCTCATCATGGTATCTGCCAATCTTGAACTTTACTAGGCACTGTTCACTGACCATGACCTTGTGGTCATCCTTTACCTAGGCAATCTGATATGGATGTGGGTGTTTCTGTCTCTTGAGCTTCAAATTTTTGACCATCTCTTCTGACACCAAATTGTCAGTGCTTCCACTATCAATAATCACATCACAACACTTGTTTTCACAATTGCACCTAGTGTAAAATAGGCTTTTCCTTTGCTCAGGTTCATTCTCACCACTTAGCATGACTCTTCTATTAATTAGCATTTCTCCTCTTTCAGCATCTTCAGAACGTGATGAACTGGCATCTTCATCTAGATGTGCAACTCTAGCCTAGCCTTTAGTTTTCCTATCTGTCCTTCCTTGGCATTGAGGACATTCATATGCCCTATGACCTTCTTCTCCACAATGAAAACATGTTCCACGGAAGCCTCCTCTTCCTGAACCTTCTCCTCTTCCTCTTCCTCTTTGATCTCTATTATTTTTATCATGGAAATGATTGGAATTGTTTCCTCTCTAATTTTGACTGCTACTAGCCTCATCCTTCTTTTTTGGATCTTCATTTCGGCCTCCATATGACTATCCACCAGATCTTCCACCACAACCTCTTCTCTTTTGTCTACTCTCAAACTTCTTGTTCAGCTTTTCCTCTACTTTTAAGGCAAACTGGTATGCCTCTTCAATATTGTTCATTCGAACCAAATTCAACTCCTCTTGAATGCTCAGCCTCAACCCATTAAGGTAACAGGTAACTTTCTCCTTATCAGCTTTTGCATGGCCTATTTTGATGAGGATTTGATAGAACTCCTCCATATACTCCTTAACAGATCTTCCCACTTGCTTCAAACTTTGCATTTTCTTTAGTAGGTCAAGCTCATAATCAACAGGAATGAACTGTCACTTCAATTTATACACCATATGATCCCATCTTGTGATTGTATCCTTTCCTCTTCTATTTCTCTCCAATTGAATCTCTTGCCACCAAATCTTCACATGACCCTTCAGTCTAGCCTTTGTAAACTTCACCCGATCAAGATCCTTAATGTCTTCATACTCAAAATATTCTTCTAATTCATTGATCCAGTCGATCAACTCCTTTGGGTTAAGATTTCATGAAAATGCAGGAACCTCAATCTTAGGTCTTTTCCCAATCTTGGATATGGCTTGAAAAAGTCTTTCTTCCTCCTGGTTCATAATTTCACCTTCTACCCAGATCTACCCAGAACTACCCTAGACAACACTACAAACCTTTCTTATATAGGAAATTTCCACCGCCTAAGAAGGTTCCATAAATTTAGCCCTTAAGGCCAACTATCCTAAGAATCATCTTATTTTCTTTTCTTTTTACATAGGGTTGGCTCCAAATAATTACAAAATATGTTTTTAGGTAGCCCAACTTCAGGAGGTCATAACTTTCTAATTGTAGCTTCGTTTCTCTATTGTAACCACTTTTCAAAAATGGCAGGACCTAATCTATAGTGCTTGAGTTCTGCAAACTCCAATCAGCCAAGGGTCTATTTCGATTCAGAGCCTCTAAGGCCTTCAAAATTGACCTGAAATATTTCATACCCAAAAACCTCAATAACTTCACCAATACAAATGGTGTGGCAATGAAACTCAACTGGAAGGCTAATGTGACTAAGATGAACCTCCAATTGTGAAATCAGAACATTCTAAGATCATATGACCAACTTACTAAAAATCATAAGTTTCCATAAATAACAGCTTTGCACAAGATAGCCCTTTATTGAAAAGAAACCAAAAATATTTTTGGGTGATGCAAAATTGCTCTCACACCCAGGATGCTCCTACATCAAATAGCCCCCTCAGTTTTATCCAAGGGGATTTGAACCTATGACAATGCTCTGATACCACTTGTTACAATGGTGGTTTCTGTTGCACCAAAAGGTCAACCTGTTAATGTCTGATACAACAACTAGACTTATAGAAGACACATGAGGCGATTAAGCCATGCCAAAAATCCTGAGAGGAGCACTGACCATTATGAAAACACATTATTCCTCCATGGAAAGGACTCAAATAGTTGAAAACCAAAGAATATTCAACCTCCATCAAGTCCCTACAAGACTTGGACCAAAGCAATATGAATCATAAATAAACTTGTGATTCGCAAAAACATAATCATATTTTTTCAAAAATTAGACTTTTATGGATGTTTCTTCTTCCCAATAACCATCAACCCTCTAACCTTGACCAAGAGAGGTTTTAGAAAACACTTGAACCAAGTTCCAATGGTTGGAACCAAGTACAACCATCCCAACCATTGGATTACATAATTTTGCATAATTTGTTGTTGACAACATTTGCAAAGTTGCAATTTGCAACTTTTGCACTTTTAAAACAAAACTTATTGTATTGACTCAAAATGACTCTAAACCACCTAGTTTGACCTTAAGACACCCAAACACAACCTTATTGCATATAGATTTACAATTTGAATTTTGTACATCATCTTAGAGAAATGGCTTATCAAAGATCATTGACTTTCATTCTTAGTTCACCTTAAGGGACACTTTAGTTTGGAGTGGTCCTAAATGTTTGAGAAACTTGGGGAGCGAAACAAGGTAGTTCCTAGTATTTACCTAGGCAACCAAATATATTGGCATAGAAATTCTGAGGCCATGATGAATCATTTGAAAGATACACATAATTCAAATTTCAACTGAGTCACATTACAAGTTCTAGCAATGACTGAGATTGGGTTGCCAATTTCAAATCAAGTCAAATTTCATAAAAATGTGATAGGTTTTTATGGGTAGAAACAATGCAATTGTTTAACATTTGATTAATTTTTGATACATTGCATAAGCTTCAAGAAACAACTTGCCAAATATTTTTGTCTTTCATCCTTAGTGCACCTTAAGGGACACTTCAGGTCCAAAGTGGTCTAGAATGTTTGAGTGACTAGGGGAATGCAATGAGATCATTCCTAGAATTTACTCAAACAAATAGAGATATTGGCATAGATGGTTTAAGGCCAGGATAAAATTTTTGAAAGATGTACAATGTTACAACTTTCAACTCAGTCACATTGTAAGTTCTAGAAATGATCAAGATTGGGTTTCCAATTTCAAATGAGCTCTAATCTCCCAAAATGTGATAGGTTTTTATGGGAAGTGGAGACATGATCCCATGGAATCTAAAAAAATATTGATATTTCACATGAGCTCCAATAAATTCCCCACCAAATATCGCTACCTTTTGTGCTCAGTGCACTATAAGAGACACTTTGGTCTGGAGTGGTCCAGAATGTTCGAGTGACTTAGAAAGAGAAATGAGGTCATTCCTAGTGTTTAATCATCCAACCAAAGATTTTTACATAGATGGTTTGAGGCTAGGATGAACCATTTTAAATATATGCATAGTTGCAACTTTCAACTGAGTCACATTGCAAATTTTGGCAATGACCGAGATTGGGTTGCCAATTCCAAACAAGGTTGAATCTCCCAAAACTATGATAGGCTTTTGTGGGTATCGGTGACATGATTTGGTATCACCTAATGGATTATTGATACATCAAACAAGGTCTAATAAATTTCGCTCCAAATATTTATTCCTTTTGTTCTTAGTACACCTTAAGGGATACTTCAATTTGGAGTGGTTCAGAATGTTTGAGATACTTAGAGAGAAAAACTAGGTCATTCCTATAGTTTATTGGACCAACCAGATCTATTGACATATATGGTTTGAGGCTAGGAAAAACCATTTCAAAGATACACACATTTTCAACTTTCAACTAAGTCACATTGCAAGTCCTGGCAACAACTGAGATTGGGTTTCCAATTTCAAACGAGGTCGAATCTCTCAAAACCGTAATAAGATTTTTTGGGAAGTAGTGATATGATCTCATATCACCTAATAGATCATTGATACGTCACATGATCTTTGAGAAACACCCCTCCAAATATCATTTTCTTTCATGCTTAGTTCACTCTAAGGGACACTCTGATCTGGAGTGGTCCATAACATTCAAGCGACTTTGCAAGAAAAACAAGGTCATTCCTAGTGTTTAGACATCTAACCAAAGCTATTGGCATAGCTAGTTTGAGGCCACAATGAACCATTTGAAAGATGCACATATTTTCAACTTTCAACTAAGCCACATTGAAAGTTCTGGCAATGACCAAGATTGGGTTGTCAATTTAAAATGAGATTGAAGCTCCCAAAACTATGATAGGATTTTTTAGGAAGTAGTGAAATGATTATGTATCACTTGATGGATCGTTGATACATCACACAAGGTCAAAGAAATTCCCCTCCAAATATTTATGCCTTTCTTTCTTAGTGCACCTTAAGGGACACTTTGGTCAAGAGTGGTTCGGAACATTCAAGAAAATTGAAGAGTGAAAGGAGGTGGTTTCTAGCATTTACCTAGCCAACCGAAGCTATTGGTATAGATGTTTTGAGTCCACAAAGAACTATTTAAAAGATATTCATAATTGCAAATTTCTACTGAGTCACATTTCAAGTTTTGGCAATGACCCAGATTGGGTTGCCAATTTGAAATAAGGTCAAATACCCTAAAACTGTGATAGCCTATTGTGAGGAGTAGTAACATGATCTTGTAGAATCTAATAGATAATTGATACATCACATGATCTCCAAGAAAAACCACTCTAAATATCACTTCCTTTTCTGTATTAGTGCACCTTAAGGGACACTTTGATCAAGAGTGGTTTGGAATGTTCAAGCGACTTAGAGAGTGAAACAAGGTTACTCCAAGCATTTACCTAGCCAATCAAGGATATTAGTCTAAATAGTTTGAGTCCACAATGAACCATTTGAAAGATACACATAGTTGCAACTTTCAACTAAGTCATAGTTCAAGCTTTGGCAATGACCAAGATTGGGTTGCCAATTTCAAATGAGGTCGAATCTCCCAAAACTATTGTAGACTTTTATGGGAAGTGGAGACACGATCTCATAGAACCTTAGATATCATTGATATGTTGCATGATCTCTAAGAAATGCCTCTTCAAAGATCATTTGCTTTTTTTTGTAGTGCACCTTAAGGGACACTTTGATCTGGAGTGGTCTGGACCATTTGAGAGACTTGGTGAGTGAAAAAAGGTCATTCCTAATATTTACCTAGAAAAATAGAGTTATTGATGTAGATGGATCAAGGCCATGATGAACCATTTAAAAGATATGCAGAGTTGCAACTTTCAATTGAGTCACATTGAAAGTTCTAGCAACAACCAAGATTGGGTTTCCAATTTTAAACAAGGTTAAATCTCCCAAAACTACTATAGGATTTTTTGGGTAGGAGAGACACAATACCATAACACTTGATGGATCATTGATACATTTCATGAGATCCTAGAAATCCCCCTCCTAAGATTTCTACCTTTCATGCTTAGTGCATGTTAAGGGACACTTCGCTTTAGAGTGGTCTAAAATGTTCGAGCAATTTTGGGAGAAAAATGAGGTCATTCCTATCATTTACCAAACAAATTAGAGCTATTCATGAAGACAATTTGAGGCCACAATGAACCATTTGAAAGATATATACAGTTGCAACTTTCAACTAAGTCGCATTGTTAGTTCTAGCAATGACTAAGATTGGATTGCCAATCTCAAACAAGGTCGAAGCTCCCAAAACTGCAATAGCCTTTTGTGGGGATCAATGACATGATATTGAAGCACTTGATGGATCATTGATATGTTGCATGAGCTCTAAGAAATGGCTCTCCAAATATTGATGGCTTTCATTCTTAGTGCACATTAAGGGACGATTTGATCTAGAGTAGTCCAAAATGTTTGAGTGACTTGGAGAGTAAAAAGAGGTTGTTCATAGTGTTTACCCGATCAACTAGAGCTATTGCATAGATGGTTTGAGGCCACAATAAAATATTTTCAAGATATACATATTTGCAAATTTAAACTAAGTCACATTACAAGTTTTGGCAATGACCAAGATTGGGTTTCCAATTTCAAACGAGGTTGGATCTCCAAAACCATGATAGGATTTTGTGGCCAGTGGATACACGATCTTGTAGCACCTGACAAATCATTGATACATCAAATGAGCTTTGATAAATTCCCCTCCAAAGATTTTTGACTTTTGTGCTTAGTACACCTTAAGGGACACTTTGATCTATAGTGGTTTGGAATGTTCAAGTGACTTGGCAAGTGAAAAAAGGTCCTTACCAACATTTACCTAGCCAACCAGAAATATCAACCCAAATGGTTTGAGGCCATGATGGATCATTTGAAAAACATACACAGTTGTAACTTTCATCTGAGTCACATTGCAAGTTCTAGAAATGACCAAGATTGGGTTTCCAATTTCAAACAAGGTCGAATCTATAAAAACCAAGATAGGTTTTTTATGGGGAACGGTAATGTGATCCTATAATAGTTGATGGATTGTTGATATGTTGTATGAGATCCAAAAAATTCCCCTCCAAATATCACTGAATTTTGTGCTTAGTGTACCTTAAGGGATACTTTTCTCTGAAGTGGTCCGGAATGCCCAAGAAACTTGGAGAGAAAAATGATGTCATTCCTAGCATTTACCTAGCCAACTAGAGTTATTGGTGTAGATGATTTGAGGCCATGACAAACTATTTGAAAGATATGCATAGTTGAAACTTTTAACTAAGTCGCATTTCTAGTTTTGGAAACAATTGAGATTGTGTTTCCAATTTCAAACAAGGTCAAAACTCCTAAAACCACAATAGGATTTCTTGGAAAAGGTGACATGATCCTTTAGCACCCGAAGGGTCATTGATACATCACATGAGATCTAAGAAATGACCCTCTAGAGATCGCTGACTTTTGTGCTTAGTGCACCTTAAGGTAAACTTCACTCCAGAGTGGTCTGAAACATTTGAATGACTTGGCAAGTGAAATGATGTCATTACTAGCATTTACTTGGCTATCTAGAGCTATTGTCATAGATAGTTTGAGGCCATGATGTTGTTCTAAAACACCATATGGTGGGTCTGAGATTTTTTGTTCTTATTTGTGGTAAAATCCCACTTTATGTGAAGTTATGCATGATTATTGAGGGTTCAGACATGTTAGTTGACTTCATGGACATGTTTTAGTGTTTAGGAGTCATGTAGGATCATAAAATGGTGGAGGAACAAAAAAAGGCCCTTTGAGGAAACCATGACCCTATGAGGTCTTTTGGGATAAATTCATGTAATAAGGCCATAATGAGGCCAATTGATTTATTTTTATGATTGAGTAAGGTCATTAAATCCATTGATTCAAAATTGTAAGGCCTTTGTGCCATTTTGTCATTTATAGACCAACTAGGTCCTAAGTGGGTCAACCCTAGTCAACACCTCCAAAAGTATCCAAATGAGGTGTAAATGATGTAATTTTTTTTTTATGTCATATTTGACATGTTTTTAAATTTTTAGGTTGATATGAAGTCAATTGCATGGTAAATGTCAAAATTGCAAAAAACTTGTTATGACAACTTTTGCACTTTTTACAAAAAAAATCTAATTCTTGTTCTCCAACGTCCAATTGATTCACAATTTGGTTCGACAAAGTTGGATAGGTTGGTTATGTGTTTTTTTAATCCTATTTGTGTTGAGGATGGAGAGGTTGGTGGGTTTTGTTGAAGAAAAAATAAGATTGAATAAAAAATTCATTGTTTTCCTATCAAAATTCTAATTTTCATGCTCGTTGCAAAGCTTTATACTTCTCTTTATAGAAGAATTATGGTACAAAATTCATATGGACTAAAAGATTATTGAATCTACTTTCTAATGCTTCGAGTTTGGATATTTTTCATGCTGATTTGAGATTGTCTTTTTTTGTGACTAGTGGTCTAAATAATTACAAGGGAAGTAGCGACTCATAAAAATTACATAGATTTTGTTTTCGCAATGGAAAAGGGCTGAAAATTGGTGTATTGACCCCTTATAGTGTACATTAAATTATTTCAAGGTTGCGGGTCAATGTGTTAAGGTCTCCATTTAAACTAATGATGCCCTAGCATTGTCAACACCATAAAATCAATGTTTTCCTATGGTTGTACATACAAATACGTGGTTTTGTGTCTTTTTGAGAGGTTTAGGCACTATTAAAGGATGGATGTATTAGTTTGGATACCAATTCCATATGTTTTGTGCATTGGGTTGGATGTGGAAGCTTGTTTTTGAAGTATTTCCTTTGTAAATGTATCCTAATTGGGGGCTAGAAAGTGAGGAAAATCACCTTTTCTACCTTTTGGTCCAAAATGAGGATGATAAATCTTTTGATATGTTTTTTGGTTGTATGAAAGGAGTTAAAAAGTACCTTTGATTAGTGCCCAAGGTTTTTGTTTGGTGTAGGAGCACCAAATTTTTGTTGAAGTGCCTATGGACCATTTTTGGATCTTTTTGACAAATTCATGTAATAAGGCAATGATAAGGCCTCTTGGTTTCTTTTTATGTTAAATAAGGTCCTAAGGAGCCATTACACTTCATTAAGTCCAATTTGTAATGCAATTTGTGCCATTGAGGTTGTAGTACCCCGCCCCTAGTCCAATTTTATTAAATGTTATGATTATTTTAGAATGATGGATTATATGTTAGGAAAATCATTGATGCTTATGATTTTACTGACCCCATACTTACATGTGTATGGTTGATGTGTTTATTTTATATTTTTGTTTGACATGCCTGATGTGGTTGAGGGACGGAGTCAAAGTTACTTGCTTGCAAGATCCACACAATCG